>PVIY010003233.1:0-116225 GCA_004026745.1 Myrmecophaga tridactyla | reverse complement strand
TAGTCTCGATTCAATACTGTATGTTTGAAACTGTAATGAGATCATCTCCCTGGGTGATGTGATTTAGTCAAGAGTGGTTGTTAAACTGGATTAGGGGATGACATTTCTCCACCCATTTGGGTGGATCTTGATTGGTTTATTGGAGTCCTATAAAAGAGGAAACATTTTGGAGAATGAGAGATTCAGAGAGAGTGACACTGTGAAGCAGAGAGTCCACCAGCCAGCGACCTTTGGAGATAAAGAAGGAAGACACCTCCCGGGGAGCTTCACAAAACAGGAAGCCAGGAGAAGACACTAGCAGATGACGCCGTATTCGCCATGTGCCCTTCCAGCTGGGAGAGAAGCCCTGACTGTGTTTGCCATGTGCCTTCTCACTTGAGAGAGAAACCCTGAACTTCATTGGCCTTCTTGAACCAAGGTATCTTTCCCCAGATGCCTTTGATTGGACATTTCTATACACTTGTTTTAATTGGAACATTTTCTCGGCCTTAGAACTGTAAACTAGCAACTCATTAAATTCCCCTTGTTAAAAGCCATTCTGTTTCTGGTATATTGCATTCCAGCAGCTAGCAAACTAGAACACCATCAACAATAAACTCACCCTTGGAATGTGCAAGAGCCTCTGGAGCCTTTAACACTGCAACTTAAAAATATAACATCAGGATATTCTGGTTGCTAAGAAACTCAGGTGGCCCTTTGTGAGGGGTAAAGAATATGCCAGAAAAAGGGCTGAGGGCCCAAGGTTATCACAGCAAAAACAGGGCCATTGAGCTTGGGCCCTTTCAAGATACCTTAGACACACAGGTCACAGGCCAGTTTCTTCTGTGTTTGCTCCTCCTTTTTGTAGAAGAATTTGAGAGAACTTTATTATTTCCATAAATCCACAAGGAAAGGCTGACCTATCCCGTGTATGGATTGGGCTGTCCCCTCTCAGGACCTCTCTGCACAACTCTGTGGCCTGTCAGTTGCCACCAGAGGCCCAGGGCTCTCAGGCATTATCTTTGGTCAAGCATGAATTCTAGAGGCTGCAGTAGGGACTGTGTCATCAGGTAGCCCCCATCTGCATGTCTTCTTGTCCACTGCTGGTGCCTGGACCCTCCTCCAAATATAGGCTCCAGGGGCTCTGCCAGGGAGGGCCAGCAAATCCTGTAGGCAAAGAAATTTCACCACCCACAGCTGGCAGGAAAGATCACAGCCCTCTGTTGGCATGAGCAGGACCTCAGAGCAGAGAGACAGGCCAGCATGGACAGGGATGAGGGCCTGGCCCAGGGAAGCAGGCTTAGCCCTGCTGGGACCTCAGCCCCTCTAAGGAAGACACGGTCCCATCAGCTGTCCACACCACATTTTGCCTGGTTGGTCTTTGCTTCCAGAAGCCAAAACAAAGTTAGATTTTGCTGACCTCAAATTCTACTTTGTCACAGGTATGGTGATAGAAAGTTGGAGACCTCAAGCCAGCACTTGGTCCCAGGGACTAAACATCACCCATGAGAAACTAGGGACATCACAGGCTTCCACTGTGGCTAGTTCCTCACAGAGCTGGGCCACCAGTCCCTTGTCTTTTTTGTTTTACCTGTGACCTTATTTTTAATTCCTTTTGCCTTTAGGCTTGTACCTTAGGTTTTAACTAGTTCTTACTTAGTAGTTGCAAGGTGTGAGGACCTTACCTTGCCCTGTTGAATTTCTCTTTACTTAAAATGTTTTGGACAGGGCCTTTCATTCCTAAAGAGAAGTTGTCATAGAATGAGCAGTTCTGGATGGACAGAAACTTAACAGAGAAGTGAGCTGAGAATGAAAGTTCATTTCTGCGTTGAGTATACAAGGTTATAAGAAATTCCAAAGTCCCATGATTTCAGACACAAAATGACTGATGCAAAACACATGGCCAGACATGCTACATTCCCTTCTCCCTGTCTGGCCTTCACATCCAGAGAGTGAATGCCCAACACCATGCCCAGCTGTACAGGATGCACTGATCAGATGAAACCCCTCACCTTTTGGTCTATGACTTTTACTTTGCTTTCCTTGTATTTCTCTTTCCTGTAACACTTCAAAGACCCTTTCAGGTAAAAGAAACACTGCTTAAGTGCTTATCTAACCATTGCTAGTTCAAACCCAGTTGAGGAACACGTTATATCTTCTCCCTCCAAGATAAAGAGAAGTAAGTAGCCATGAGCCCAGAAAGATGAAGATGTGTAACATCAGGGGTGAGGTGACCACAGGTGTGAGATGTCAATGTTTTGCAGTTTCAGGAGGCTGGAGAGGTTGGGTTGGGGCACAGGGCAGGAGACAAGGTGGGGAAAGAGTCAGGTACCTGGCTGTGATGGCTTGGAGTTTGGTACCCCAGAAAAACACGTTCTCAAATGCAATCCATTCTGTCAACCCTGTGATGAGGGTACTTCAGCAAGATGTGTCCCATGTGAATCAGGATGGGTTTTAATCCTGGTACAGAAGGCCTTATAGGGAAGGTCATGGAGAGAGATGGAGAGAAAGTCAGAGGGAACAGCCAGAAGCTGCAAGTCCACAGAAGCTGGAGTAAGAAGGAGAAGTCAGGGGAGGCCCCCATGTACATTACCATGTGACAGAAAAGTCAAGGACTAAGGACCCCCAGGAGTCAATCCAAGAAGGACACAACCTTGTGGGTGAAAAACCTCACCCTGATGATGGCTTGATTTTGGACTTCTCAACAAAAACGACATGAGCCAATCAATTCCTATTGTTCATGCCAATGCATGGTATTTTCTTTAGCAGCCAAGAGGACTAAAAAACTGACCATGTGTAGATAAGTATTCCAGGGCTTGAACTCCAGAACTGTCAGCAGGTAATTCTATAAACCTGGAGATAACAGTCTTGGAAGAACCAGCAGAAGATTAATAGAGAAAACTACTTTGCGTGTTTGCTGGCCCCCAGCTTGAAGATTGGCATCCCCCCACCCCAGCCTGATGTCCACACTGACTATCCCCACTCACAGACATGGGGCCTCAAGTTGGCCTCACTGATAAATATGGACAAACATAAATCTCCAATGGTGAAAAAAAGCAGCCAGTCCAAAGACATAAAATGTCTTGAGCTTAAACAAGACCTTCTTTTTTAAACTGAGAGACTGAACAGCAGGATGAATTAAAAATTACCACAGCCAGGACCATTACTGTGAAAGTTCAGAACACCAAACCTAAAATTAAAAGAACCTAAAAGCTCTCTGAAAGAAAGATAGGTTATCTGTTAAGGAAAAAACACCAGAAAGATATCTGACTTATCAGCAACAACACTGCAGCTACAAAATAATGACACAATTCCTTCAGGTCACATTCTCAAGTCTGAATTCTGTTCCTGCCAAATTACCAATCAACTGTGAGGACAGATAAGAACTCTGAACTTAAGATGCAATTCAGGAAGCTGTGGAACAGCCAGAGGAGCAGCTTCAGGGAGCCTCCATCCCGGGCCTACGAGACCTTCCAGAGGGCAACAGGAAGAAGGACAGCATGGAGCAGCCAGGCCTTCAGAAGTAAAACTCAAAATACTGGAAGAAGATAAGGATGTGACCAAAGTGGACAATGTAAGGGAAAAAAAGGAAATTAGAAACTCCAGGAAAGCAAAGGCTGAAGAGAAAATACTGAATAGATAGATAGATAATTGATAGATCTAGATCAAGATACAGCCATAGAATACTAAGGAATTAATTTATAGGATTATTGAGAGCAAGCATCCTCCTTGCAAGGTGGGAAGCCACAAGATTCTCTTATATTTTGAGGTATTCAATGCTCAACAATAACTAGAAAAGAAACTACAATGATGGTATTTCTAATGTGATGAGGATGGAGGAGAGGTGGGGAGTCTAAAAAGCTCACTCTTCTCTACCTAGCAGGTGGTGACCACTAAGATCGGGTGGTACAGGAGGAGGGGAGCAGAGGGGAAGCAGCACTCTCCTTTCATTTTTTTTTTTTGGCATGGGCAGGCTCCAGGACTTGAACCCGGGTCTCTGGTGTGGTAGGGGAGTACTCTGCCTGCTGAGCCACTGCTGCACCACCCACTGTCCTTTCACTTTAACCCTTTCCATCCTGTCCTGCTCTTCCGCCAAATGCCTACCTCCTTCAGCCAAGACTAACAGTAATCTCTTATAGCTGTGGAAAGAGTTTCTTTCCAGTGGCAGAGGGTCTGGGTTTAATTGATAGACATGATGAAGGTGAACATTCTGACTCTCCCACAATCCTGCCCCTTTGAAAAGATGTGAGGGATTCACAGCATTTCTGCATAACTCAATCACCCTGTCTGGGACACACCCACCTGTGGGGCTGGGATCACCCAGTGCAGTGAGGGGCACAGCTGCAGTGGCATCTGGACACATTAGCACTTGTATTTATAATGACCATAAGCAGAATCCTGCTACATTACTTAAAACTGCAAAAATTAATGAAAGCTGAAAAGTGGAGTAAACAAATGGTATGTATTAAAGGAACACCATGTAGGAAGGAATAAAATTATTTACACTGTCTTCCATACTTGGCTCCAAAACCTTTGGTTAAGCCCAGATAATATCTGCAGCAACTCCACACTGCAAGTCCTATCACTAGCCCTATTTCACAGGTGGGAAAACAGAGGCACAGGGAAGTCAGATGAAACTGCCATGGTCACAGCAACATGGGGCAAGAAGCCAGGAGAGATGCTGACTTCAGAACGTTAAGGGGAAAGGGGGGACAGATGTGGAACAGAGTCATGGGGAGACAGGGTCAGGGGCCTGGGCCCTACTTGGGTCCAAGCCCAGCCGCTAACCAATTCTTGTGCTCTCAACACATTCCTAATGTCGCATCAAACTTCATGCTCACAGAAAGAGCATAAAAGGTTCAGAGGTAGGGCTTTGAGACAGCACCTAGGGCAGAGGAGGGACTCAGAAAATGCTGGTTATTATGAACTCAGTGATATTTTAAAAGACAAAATACTGTAAATAAATAAAAGAAATAACCACTGCACCACACTCTTCTTTGTAAATCTATAGCCCGTTTCCTTTTTGAAGCTTCCCCCACTAGGCCATGTGGACTCCTTGTATCCCTCCATCCAAGGGCACAGCCTTCTCTCTCAGTTGTCAGGGACTGCCCTCTCCCAGCCCTACTCTCCTGACCCTGGAGCCAGAAGGGTCTAAACACATGAGGTGGTCCTGCTGGCCACAGGGATAACAGTACCTGGGAGCCAGTGGATGTGAGATGGTCTCATGTCCGGGAAAGTCCCGGGCCAGGATAGAGGCTCCCACAGTTCTGGGGTGGCTTCTGGGGATGCTGTGGAGTTATTTCCCTTGTTTCCTGCTGAAAGGAGGGCAGTGTCAGAGGGAGGGAGGCTCAGCCATGCCCCAATGCCCTGTGTCCTCTCTGGCTGAGTGAGAGTATCTGAACAGGTAAGAGCACCTGCGGGTAGAAGAGACCGTTGCTACTGCTTCCATCCTTTATCACTCCGTCTGCCTTTGGTCTCAACCACCAATCCAGATTTATGAATCTAGGACATCCCAAACCATAGCACTTGGTTCACCTCCTCAAATTTATCCACAGACCCCCTCCCTCTGGCCTAAATATGGCCCTGCTTCCTGCCCAATGACAAGCCCTGGCTGCACAGCTACTTCTAAGAGAGTAGCCACCACAGCCCCAACTGGCCAATGTGTGGCCACAGATGAGCCTTTGAGATTGGGAATCTGATGCCAGCCATGGTTGCAGCCACCTCACCCTCTATGACAAACTGACCCAACACCTTATGGTGAAATCTACTCACTGGGAAAAACCCTAAACTTGCAAAGGACATTGCCCCTGCCTGTCTATCCTGAATGACACCAGGTGAGTGTGAAACATGTAGGAAGCCAGCAGCTTATCCCTAAAAGAGGAGGAGTCTGGGCCCTCTGGTCACTCACCTGACAATGCAGGCCTGCCTCCAAGCTGGGTGTCACCATGAGGATCTCCTGATCATCTTCATAGGGCTTACTCCAAGCTCAGGGGGAGGGATCTTTGGCACTGCCAGTAATTGGAAAACCAGTTGCAGACCTGTTCAAGAGTCAAGCTTGTTTCCAATACCAGGCTCTCCTGCAGAAGGCAGCAACACACCCAGTCAGTCAGTGAGTCCACCCTAGTCTCTACAAGAACAGCCAAAGCTGCAACCCGGAGAGCTGAGGGCCTTCCACATGCACATTCACACATTTGCTACCAAGTGTCCCTCTGGACAAGGTGCTGGTGGGGTCAGCAGTGAACCAGAGACACAGTCCCTGCCCCGGCAGCTGATGCCCATGGGGAGTCCAAGGGAGCAGCCCTGTTTCCCAGGTGGCCAACCCTCCCCTCCACCCCAGATGGAATACAAATGAAACCCTCCCTCCTCACCACCCCACCAGATGAAATACAGATGGAACACTTCCCACCACCCCAGATGGAGTACAGATGGAACCCTCCCTACTGCCCCTCCAGATGGTATACAGAGGCTGCCCTAGGAACTCTGGGGTGGGGAGCAGCCCCTCCCTGCAGCCTTGTGCTCCCCGTGAAGACAGAATGTCTGGGAGGTTGTAGAGCTCTGCACATGGGTTCCCATCCCTCACTCATTCCTGACTGACCACCCACTTGTGTGTGCTGGGGGCCCATCATTCCCACTGAGAGCAACTCATGCTTGATAGGCCCTGAGTGTGGATAGGCTTCAGGAGGGGGTTGTCATATAGAGGTACAGATGACATTTTAAGAGGCCCAGCATAATGGGCCAGCACAGCCACCCCATGGCCAGCACAAACTGCCCCTATTGAGTAGCACATCTACCTATGGGTCTTCCCAGGTGTGGCTAATCCAATAGGGGCTCTGCACGTTACCTGGTGCCTTTTTACCCTGCAGTATGAAGGACCACAACTCAGAGAAGGATTGGGATGCAATGAAGTGAGTAGGTGCTAGGTCCTCGGTCCCATAGCAGGGAGTCCTCTGCCTCTTCCTGTGCAGGCTGCCTGCCCTGGTGCCATGCTCACTCTTGCCCCCTGCAAGGCAGCCACCCATGGGACCCTAACAGTCAGGACCCCTGCCTGCTGGGCTTGCCGCTACCCACCAGTTTCTCTCCCTCAGTGAGGCCTTGCTTGATATCCATCCCACCACATCATAAGTACTCAGTGCCTGCACACAGGGGATGTTCACTGTGCACCTATTGAAGACACATGACTGACAATGTTTTGCCTCCATGTGTGCAGGCTGTCCAGTTGAAACAGGGCTGCACATAAGACAGGAAGCCCTGACCTGTGACCATGAGTGCATGGTGGGCATGGAACACTCAGGAGACCCCTGGGGGAGTGAGCAGGCTGAGGTGAGAATTGGTGGGAATGAATCCAAGTTGAGCATCCTAGGGGGAGATTTCTGGAAAGGAGGAACATCCTGGGGGAGCATTTGAGAGGGCAGAGTATGCCTAAGGGAACTTTCTGGGGGAGAAGGAGCATGCTGACAGGGGAGCAGTGTAGCTGGACAGCTTTGTAGATGAGAGCATCTTGCAGGGACAGCATCCTGGGTGGGAGTAATTTGGAGACATGCTCAGGGGAGATGCCTTGGCAGTGTGCATTTAGGGTGAAGAGGCCCAGGGGAGCATATTGGAGGGGTGTATTTTGGGGAGTTACACACTGGGGAAAATTGTAGAAGTAGGAATGCTAAGGGGAGCATCCTGGGGGAAAAGGAGCATCCTGAAAGAAGTAGTCAGTATGAGGAGTATTCTAGGAGAATCAGGTGTGGCAGGGGAGCAGCTCAGGGAGAGGACAGCTTGGTGAAAGCAGCCCCACCCTCTGATCTCACCCTTTGGTCTTTGTTGGGGCTGGTGCCCACACCCAAGGTGAAATCCTGCAGCTTTTGGCAAACTTTCTTGGGAAGTTCCAGTTCTTCAGACCCCTGGGCAGAGGGAGGAGGGTGGAGGGTGCCTGGACAAGGACAGAGAGGATGGTTATGAGAACAAGGACATGCCAAATCTGCTCCCTCTTCCAAGGGCCCCCCTCCAAGGATCAACCTTCATGCACCCCCTTCTCCCCCATCACTTCTATAATCAGTCTGGAGAGAAGGAGCTACTAGCTCCCTCCCTGGAGACTCAGAAGGTGCACAGATGCCTGGCCCACCTGCAAACCTCAGGTGAGAGTCAAAGGCTTAGGGCTGTAACAGGGCATCTTAACCCCATGGGGACCACACCTGAGCCCTGCTCCTTCCACAGGTATCCTTAGGACCCTGCCTACTCCCCAAGCAGGCAACTCTCTGTTTCATAGAAGAGTTGTTATACATAACTATAGGTAGGCTTGGCTTCTCTGATTTATAAGCTTATCAAAAGCAAGTCTCAAGATCAAGGACTTGGCCAATTGACTTGAGAGTCCCTAATATTTGATACAGTATCAGGTTAAAATTTTCTTCTAACACTGTATTAGGCATGGAGTGATATCTCTTTATGATTTAACTTTGCATTTACCCAATGAAGAATGAAGCTGAATATTGCTCATGGATATAAAATTTTTAATTTTCATTTCTTCATAAATAAACTGCTCAAATATTTGAGAAATTTTAAATTTATTAAATATTCTTTCATTTATTACTTGTTAGCATTCTTTGTACATTCTAGCCATACTTTTAATAAAATATATATTTTGCAAATATTTTCTCCCAAAGACTGACTTTTCTCTTCATTTTCTTTATAGAGCCAATCACTCAAGAACACCTAGGGCTCCACCTGAGATTCTACAAAGGTTCCATATACTATGATTACTTTCCAGAAACCTACAACCTCCAGATGGGTTCCTACACCAGATAAATCCTGAAAATTGAGGAACCAGACTCTCAAGAACATCAGATAGATACATCCTCCTATCCCACATTACAGCCCTTTACAACACAAAAAGCTTAGAATTGGCATTACCTAAATACCCTTAAAATTTGGAAGAAAGATCAAAGGAGATGGTGGAGTTATAACAGAGAAGATAATAATTAACTACTGAGTATGGGTGCTGAATCATTGATATATCTTTTAGTCTCCAGTGTTTTGGAACAGCTAGAAGGAAAACCTAAATTGTGGATCTTTAACTGATACAAACTATGAAATCTTTTCTACAACTAATTATGGCAGTGTGATTTGAAATTTCTTGCTTTTTTTGTATACATGTCATTTTTAACAATAAAAAAGTAACACTTTTGCACATCAAAGAACATTGTCATGAAAATAAAAATGACAACCCAAACTATGGGAGAAAATATTTGAAAAGCACATATTGAATGATATTTTTATATCCAGGAAATGAAAAGAAATATTACAACTAAACAACAGAAATAAAAACAAATCAAGTAAATATGGATAAAAGACTTGAACAGACATTTCTCCAAAGAATTACATATTGTCAAAAACTACAAGAGAAGATGATCAACATCTCTAGTGACTTAGACCTAAGTACCCAAGGAAAACATGTTTTCGAAACTACAGTCTGGAGCTAGTGCATCTTGGGTTATGAGAGTTGTGGAGAGGGTGAATTTGCTCCAGAAGCAGAAAAGTGGACCATCTACTCTAATACTTAGGAAGAGGTGTGCCACAAAATGTATTGGTGAGTGTGGAGCACATACACAGAGTGAAAGAGAGGGATAAAGAGTCCCCACATTCCTCACTTGAAACCCTCTGAGCCAGGTGTACTCAGGAATGAAAAATTTTAAGATTTGAGGATGGTATAAGAGGCAAACACCACAAAACCTGTACCACCCCAATGTCACCTGGGCCAACATTCCAGTGAACAACGAGCTTATTTATGTCACAAATCATCAAATAGGTGGGTAAATATGTATGACAGCTTCATGCCCACACATGTCGTGTTTGCTGCCAACTGAGGTCAAGAGCCTTGGGCACTTCCTTCTATGCCCTCCCTCCCTCTGACCTAGGTCCACCTCCAGAAGCCCCTCATCCCAGACCCACCTCCAGGAGCCCCCCTGCCCCAGGCCTACCTGCAGGAGCCAGTGGGCAGCCTGGGGCTGCTCCCACTGGGCCAGCATGTGTGCACACACCAGCACCACATCCTCACTGTCCAGTAGGTACAGGCAGAGCTGGCTTTTCAGCAAGGCATCCACCAAGGGTTCTGCCTGGGCAAGGTCATCCTTCAGATCCCAACAGAGCCTTCCTGTGAGGGCCACCAGCTCCACAGTGGTTGGGCAGGCATTCTCACTCTCCCTTAGGAATGCCAAGAAGTTCTGCATTGCATCTTGGGCCAGAGGCCCATGCTGCCAGTATAAAGAATAGCCATGGAAGCACCAACCAGGTCACCATGCAAAGCACACAGCACTGCCTATGTCATCCCAATCCACAAAACACTTCCATGTGGCACTCTGAGTCACAGGAGCCCACCCAAGTGTGATACTCTGAGCCCACAGGAGCGCCAAGTTTGGTGGCTCTCTTGATGGCTTCCTGCTCACTTCTGTCACCATGAATGTCTCCTATTGTGGTTCCACAACATCTATGAAGAAAATAAAGGATTGATGCAGAAAATAGGGAGCCAAAGACAAATATGGAGACTTTTAGAGCCTGGGAGGAGGGGTGTTTTGGGGGCAAAGGATAGGTGAGGTGAGGAGATGAGCAGTGGGTGCTCCTTCCTCTGGGCTTCCCCTCCCCCACCCAAGGAACCTTTGGGACTATTCTAAGCCCTGTGATGTCAGGCTGGCCCCTAGGCTGCAGTGTGCTTTCTCTGTGCCTAGTTGCCAGAGGCAACACTTCCTTGTGGTTGGTGAAAACTTTTCTCTGTGCTTGGAGCAGCCCCATTGACCCATGGTTGAGCTTCTGCTCAGCCATGTGGGAAATGGGTCCTCTTATCCTCCTTTGGTCCGTAGTGGGGCTTTTTATCCTGTGGCTCCACTGCAGGCAGAGGTAGGAGATGTTCCAGGGAGTCAAACAACATCCAGACTCCAATGGGGTAAGGGACCCTGGGATCAGTCCACATCAGAGATTCACTGTTTTCCCCTATCCTGTGCCCACTTTCCTAAACCCATGGTGTTGGCCCAGAGAGACAGCTTAGTATAAATCTCTCAGAATGAACATGCTATCATAACAGGTAGGGTGGAGAGATATCTGAGTGGGGCTATTGATTCAATTGAAACTTCAAGGACTTCCAGTTGGGTGGGATAGAAGGTTAGAGAATAAATTCCTAAATGCACTTCTTTGTGGCTATGGACTGTGATATTAGGAAATTCGGGCTCTCCAGAGAGAGCCACTCAACACTTGTTCACTGTCCAGATATAACCTCAGGTATCTCTGGGCCAAGCCTGTTCCATGGGTTCAGCTGAGTTGGAGAGAAATGCCAGGCCTCTGGAAGGCTCTGAGAATAGACTCTTGTGTAAACTCTGAGGTTGGGAGTAGCGCATTGTACACAGCTCACATGCTCCTGGAGAACTGAGATTCTGTGCCTGTTCAAAAGAAGATTCCGGACCCCCACAAAGAGGATCCTGACAAAATTAATGCTCTCCTTCAGAAAACAATTATTTGTGTAATTTAAAGATGGAATAATAATAGAAAGGAATTAATTCACTTAAAAATGAATAACAGGCAATATAGAAAGGATACATTTTTCAGACATGAGGATCTGAAGGTTTCCTTGAGAGATTGTGATTATATTCCTTTTTTCTTGGTTTTTCAGTGTCAGTGCAGAGACCAGAAGATGGAGAGAGAGGGTGGATTGAGAGGTAAGGCCCTGCTTTCCCAGCACACCTGCTCTAAGGGTACCATCACTTCTCACAATCCCTGACAGTCCACCCCAACTGCACAGTGTGAGAATGTTAGATGTTGGGGTAAGTCCCTCTCAGGGAGGGAGGGCCCAAGAGGGCAGGTCACAGGAAAGACACCCAAACCTTGGGGCATGATCACATCCTGCTCCACCCTTGCTTAGAAGGAAAGAAGGAAGGTGAGATGCAGTGAAGCAAATCTAGGTTGGCTTAGGAGGCAGGAATTGTAGTGCCTGCCATTGACAAAGATTAAACTGCACTAAAACTGAGTTTCTACTGTGAAATAACTTTTTTTCAGTTTAATTCAAATATTTGTGGGAATCTCATGAGATAATTAGTATGAGAGCACTTGATAAATTATAAAACATTAAACATGTGGCACCCTCCATGGTTTCCATTCACCAATTGTCATTGTGACCTCAAACTTGGAGCACTTAGAATCTCTTCCTCCCAGTCTCCCCTGAAGGGCTGTGTCATGCAGCTCCATGGAAGGTGCCTGGACTCCTCCTTCACCACATGTAACCCAATCTCCTGATTTCCCAGCTTGGAGAGCTTGCCAGGGAGGATCCATGAGGACATGGGACTGGAGATCTCCTCAGAAAAGGTGCTTTATCTCTTCATATTTCCTGCTCAGCCTTCTAACTTGTGCTATCCAAGGGTCCCAGAGCTGTCTAGGGTGGATCAGAGGTGGTTTGTTACAGGGAAACAATGTCAGAGAAGGCCATGGGTGCAGGCTAAATGTCTATTAGAAAGTCAGGGATGCAAGAAGTGTGTCGGGCCAGAAGCTCCGACCCTGGCAAGGTTTGCCTGGGTGTACAGTCTCCCTTCTTCCTCTTCTGAAGCTTCCACTTTCTGTCTCCTGCAGCCCACTGTGCAAGCACCCTGGACTGACCAGAGACCACAGAAACACCTGTCATCCCTGGGTATTTCCATCAACTCAAGATGACCATCTGCCAAAGGGGTGCCTCGTGGAGGTCCCTATTTCTACAGTGACTCCTTTGGCAGTTTGGTTTCTAGCCCCCAGGTCATCTCCACACCTGCAGCTGTTACCATCAAGAGCTGCAATCTCGCTTTTGGTCTCAACTGGCTCACTGTCTCCTCCAGGGGCTGAACCACCTGCCCCTCTGGGGAAAACCCCTGGAACATGGCTACCTGTCATTTTCTGTTTCCAGGTGGTACCTGGGGAAGCCCATCATCCCCTACTTGCCACCACCTGGATAGTCTCCTGTCCTCCCACATTCCCTCCCTTTCTCTCCTTCCCCCATTACCCCTCCCTACTACTCCTCTCACCTTCACCCCTGACCTTACTCCTGCCTCCATGGTCCTTCCCCACATTGGCTCCCACATATCCATCCCCAATTTCCCTACAAACCCTGGGCTCCTCCTAACCTCTGCCTCCTTGCTTCTCCTTCCCCCACATCTCTTTTCCCATTTCCCTGTCATTCTAGTTACCCCTACCACTGGAGCATTTATTGGCCCTGTCCCTGCCTGGCCCCTCCCTTTCCCAACCATCACCCTCCCCTCTGCCCACCTCACTGCCCTCAGAATATTCAAGAGAGATTCCTCCACCCCAACCACTGGCCCTTTCCTCCTTTCCTGCAGAGTTCCCTCCTGTCCCAGTACCCCTCTGCCTGCCTGATCTTCCCCAAACCACCTCAAGACCTGACCCCATCATTGGCCAAACCAAAACCACCCTGCCCTGCAGGGATGAAGAGAATAACTGCAGGAGTGTGCAGGCACACTGTTTTCCACCTCTGGCCACCCCTGCACAAGCAGTGGTACTCCACCCCACTGGGAGAGCGACTGCCATCCTCCCATCCAGGCTGGCAGTGACCCACATTACCGAGGGTCATCTGAGGGTCCACAAAGACATAGAGTCCAGACTCCAGGCTTGCCCAGGTAAAGTATGCCTCAAGTCAGGTAGGTGGCTCCTGGGGTTTCTCATTGCCACATCCACAGGGTGGGGCCTGAGGGGATCTGACAGCTGCTAAGTAGGTAGAAGCCTCAGGAGGCCAAACCTTTAGCAGCAGGAACTCCCTAAGCTCCTCCTTGTAAGGAAGCACCACAATAAGATCACACTGCATACACTTCTGAAAGAGGACAGCACCCCTAATTCCACCTTAGAACATGTCCACAGGAGAAGGGCTGAGGGACTCTCCAGACCTAGGAAAGAGGACCTCTGCCTGGCCAGAGATTTTCCTGACACCCTCTGTTCCACCCCCTCCAGGAAGTGAAGGAAGTAGGGCAGCTGTGAAGAGGACCCCTTGTGGGTACAGCAATGCCATCAAGGGCTGCAAAATCCCCCTCATAACATCGCAAGGGGGCCCACCCCCTAGGAGGTGCCCACAGGTTGAAAAGAAAAGCCTCCATGCCCTGGGCTCCCTCATCCATGCAAGAGCACTATGGGACCTCAGTTCTGCAACCCAGGGCGGTCCCAGTGGAGACCTGGGCTTTAGAAAACCTGAAAGAACTAGGCAGAGAAAGGTCCACTTTTGTGAAAACATCCACAATATGTATTATTTTCTGTCAGCACCCCCAAATGAGCTGCATTGCACACCCTCACCAGCACACCACAGAGGCTTCTGCTTATCAAGTCTCTGCTGCTGGGCTGTCAATGATTGAAAGCTGTTGCTCTCTATTGGGGTAGAATAAAATATTTTATCTGAACTTACTGTCTTTTATGATAATTTGCTATTTATCAAACTAATACACCAAACTCCAAAAAATAAAAGAAAAAAACCAAGAAGCCAAGACTCATTCTTCACATTTTTTACATCCCCCAAGAATCACCCCCAGTTTATAATTCTTAAGTGTTACTTTGTGAATGTTATCAAGTCAAGCCTCAGGCATTCCCTGAAATCTGTGCAATGTGCTCCATATTTAACAGCAATTTCTCAAAATATTGACAGGTTACTATTATTTTTAAATCTAGTCTAAAACCCTTGTCTTTGTGTTCCTTTTTGCTTTCAAGTAGATTCTTCCAGTGTTCTGACACTGGTTTGCTTTGTTTATGAATGTGAAGCCTTGTGGACATTTTTACCTGAGTTGTTACCAGAGAGTCATTCTTCATTCACCCTGAAGTTACTAGGCTTTCATAGAACAAAATATTGTTCTTATCTGTAGCAAACACAGATTAGTGGAAAAATCAGTCAAGCATTAAAAATAAACAAAACTGTCTCTAAGTTCTCTTCTAAACATAGTAGACCATTCAATTTTATGATCCTCATTACAGTTACTTGCTTAGCTGACTAGCAAATGCTTTATAAACATGCACAAGGTATTATGAATTTTCCTGCTATTTGGCACAATGGTAATGAATTGAAAAATGTCCTTCCATTCAGATCTTTGACTTGGTAAATAGCCATGTTTTTCTCTCTCTCTCTCTCTCTCTCTCTCTCTCTCTCTCTCTCTCTCTCTCTCTCGCTCACTCTCTTGCTCTCTCTCTCTCTCTCTCTCTCCTGGGATTTAACAATTTTGGCCTTCAAAAATGAAAAAATAAAGCAGTCCATAATTGTAAATATATTTATGGAAATCAAATTCATTGATGCCCCTTTCACACCTTAGAGATCCACAGTACATTTACCATTATCCAATTAACTCTCTGGCTTACTATAGCTGAAACCAATGCTTTATTCTTAAAGCAATTATATTTGTTGTTTTCATTGAATGATAAGGAGAAAACATTAATAGAGCAAATGGATGTGGCACTCTGTGGAAATGTTGGTGGGAGAATGAGAAAAGATGTACTGTCATCATCCCCAGGACTGTGAATATTGAGATATCACATGCACTATTACAATGTTAAGTTCAAAAATGAAATTTTGCAGATGAAATTAAGGTTATTAACCAATGATCATGTGCTACTCAGAAGGGAGGTTATGGCAGGGGGGATCTAATTAGAGAACCATAAAAGATCTGATTCTTGGAGAATCAGCCCCAACTGGTGGGAGAAGAGCAGGTCAGATAATAAGGGTGATGATTCCACATGCTATTGCTGATGTGAAAATACAGGAGTCTGGGTGAGTAGGAATGCAGATCAGCTTTGAGAGCTAGGAGGTGGGACCACCTGTGGAGCCAAGCTCTGGATTCTGCAGTGTAAATGAGCTCGGAGGCAGATGGAAAATCTTGAAAATCTCAAGATGTTCACCATACACTTAGAAGTTATCTAATAGCCCTAATATTAGAAATTATCTCAAGATGGTCACTTTTAATCATGAGCAGAGATCTTTACCTCTCCCTAATATATTTGTTTATTCAAGTAGTCATATGCTGTCTTCTGCCCATGCCCTCTTTGAAGGTCTATGTGCAGGATATCACAGGACTGGGGCATAGGGGATAATAGGGGATGGCCTTAGCCCTTCCTCCCTGCCTACTTTGGCTTCTCAACATAACAAGGAGACAGAAGGATGGTGATGGTGACATGGTTTCCCCAGCCCTTTCTGTTTCTACTTCACATGTGATCAGATCTAGTGAAGTAGTTTTATTCAGTTTATATTTGAAAGAAACATGACCAAAAACACTTCAGTCATTCAGAGGCTTCTCACAGTAATAATGGGTCAGTGTAAAACAAACACTATCCTGCTCCCTCTCATCCATTAACTTTAGATAGGACTGTGTAGGGGGAATGGGCAGGTGTGGGGGTTACTGGAATTACTGAAGAAAAACACCACACACAGATTCCAGAATGGATAAGATTCATGTAGCTTCATTTTTCACAAAGATTTGAAGAGGAATTTGGGGGTAACAGCATTTATTCAAGGTCATTGATAAAACTGATTCCATTAAGGATGAATAGTTGTTAGCTTCCCCAAGAGCCCTTTCCCATCTTGCAGGAGGCAGGGAGACCTGCACTGCTGCCTACCTCTGAGTGCATCCTCAGTGGAATTCTACAGCCCTACCACAGTCTCCTTCCTCCATCTCATGGACTTGAGACTCATTGAAAACAAAAGACTTACATCTATGTTGTATATAAGCACAGAACAGGCAGAGAGTTTCCTCTTCTCCTTCCTGGCTCAAAGGAAATTTGACTCTTAATCAATGCCTGTGTTATGTTCCTGATCCACTCTCTCTTGTAAGTCCTCCAAGAGACCAGACAGCTTGGTGCAAATTATACAGATATATGACTAGGTATAGTTAACTTGGTGATCTGGCTATTGTACTCTGATAAGGCTGTGTTTGAGATGTGCATGGAGTGGGGGAGTGTTGAGCAAAGCAATATTCCTGAATCTGAATCCTCTTGCTCTTCCTAACAAGAGCCCAAGGAGAAGGAACAGCAGGAAAAAGTTATTAGTGAAATGCAAAGGGAAAAGGCACACATATTTTATCTTCAAAAATGGTATCTTGATCTATCCACAAGAATTCAGTTTACTTTCCAGATCTACACCAGAAACTTACTTCCAAACTCAGTACATACAATCAGATGTCTGGATAGGGCCACATCTTCCTGCCTGCCCCCATTCAGGTGGGTTCAGGAAGAGAAACAAGTTCCCAGTGCCATAAGGAAACAGTGCCTGGTGACTATTGCACAAGTGTGTCCTCAGAGGCTTTGCCTTATTGGATTCCAGGTTGGGTGGTTTGGGTGTAGAAATATGATAGGTGGTACATATGTGTCTATAATGTCTATAGTTTAATTCTAGACCATCAATGAGGTCTCCTCACTGAGTGGTACCTGAGGAAGGAAGTCATCTCTCCATCTGGGGTCTTCAGAGAGGCTGGGGTGATGATCTTACTGGTGGTCAGAAAGTTCAGACAGCCATCGCTGGGGAGGACACTTTCTATGGGACCAGAAAGAACACCTTGAGAAAAATGAAGCAGAAAATTAAAACAAGGTTTAGTGAACACTAAGTGGAAGAAAGAAAATGAGGAAGAGCCTTTAAAAGGCTGAATTTTTTTTAAATGATGATTTAAATAAAACTGTTATAAAAATTATTTGCTAAGCAAAATCATTCTATAAAACAAAGATGAAATAAAGTCATTTTATATAGGCAGGATTGGAGACTAATCTTAAGCAGCCAACTTGTATTTAAAAAATGGTAAAGGATGCTCTTCAAGATGGAAGGAAATGACAACAGAAACTTAGTTCTTCACAAAGATATGCTAATTGCAGATATGTGGGAGAGAGCAAATGTTTTTTTTCAATTTTTTCTCTCAATCCATTTTATGAACACCTGATTGCTTTAAATACCATGTAAAAAGAAACTTGTAAAATGGGGTTACATCATAGAAAAAAATTTAAGTTCAATAAAAGGTGTGATAACAATGGGGATACATAGAAGTATTCTATGCTGTTGAAAGTATTTTACATTCAAGAAGTGGTTAAAAGTATAAAATGAATTTCTATACAGATTCTGACATAGAATTTGATAAGTTAAAGATGCATTTTGTTAACCAACGGGCAATCACTAACAAATAATGATAATAAAATGTTGATCTATAAACTCAATAAAGGAACTAAGACCAAAAGAAGTAAGTAAAAGCTATTTTACACATAACAGCCACAGGCAGGAAAATAGTAATAAAGGAATGAACAGAAGGAAAATTGTAAAAGATAAAGCTAAATATAGATATAACCATAACTAGAGAAATAATAAAATAATATGGCAATAATATATAATAAATGTATAAATTCATGAAATAAAAATGTACTAGGGTGGTGCAACAGTGGCTTGGAGGCAGAATTCTCACTTGCCATGCCAAAGACATGGCTTCAGTACCCAGAGCTTGCCCATGTCAAAAAAAGAAAGTACTAAAACACTTCTATCAAAATATACAGGTGCTCTTATGATGTAAAAGCAAGCAGGACAGTCTTAGGATACAAGACACAATTTATAAATTTATAAGATGTACATGATATGAAAGTAAAGCAGTAAAAATGGTTTCATGCCAACCATAAGCATTAGACAGTTGGAATGGATGTATGAAATAGATAAAATAAATGTTAAGGGAAGATAATGTTTAACCACATATAAAGAGGTGAAGCTCATCACAATGAAAGTCAAATTCCTCAAGGAACACTGATATTAAAAAAATTGTATGCTCTCAATCACAGGACATCAAATACATTAAGTTAAAATAGAGCAATCTAATGGGACAAGTAGACAAATCAAGAGTCATACTGAAATATTTTAACACTACTTCCCAGGATTTCATACAAATTTAAACAGAATCAACCATGATATAGAAGATATTGACATATCCATCAAACAACTTCACCAGGAATGATATTTACAGGATACAAGTACTAACAAATTCAGAATACAGATTCTTTTCAAGTGCCAAGAAACACTCACCAAGATTAACCATTTGCTGAATCATAGAGCAAGTAGCCCTTTATTTATAAGATTGAACTCATGCAGAGTGTAATCTCTGATTGAAAGGGGCTTTACTTAGATATCAATAATATTAAGATATCTAAAAATTCCTACATTTAGAAATTGAACATACACAACACACTCACACACATATACACAAATGACAAGAAAGAAATGAAAAGAGAAATTAAAAAATTCTTTGAACTACATTATAGTGAAAAATCCCTATTTCAACGTTAGTAGGATATAGTTATTGCAGTACTTGATGGGAAAATGTTAGTTATTTAGTCTATATTTCAAAAAACATAGTTTTTACAACAGTGATTTATGTTGTACTTTAAGAATCTAGAATAAAATGAACAAATTATGTGAAGTAAGTAGAAAAAGGAAAGACAATATATAAGAAATCAGTCAATGAAAGAGTAAAAGACAATGAAACATTTTAGAAGTCAGGACTTGATATTTTGAAAACACTACTGGCCTGGATAAGACCCCACCAAGACTAATCAAGATAAAGAGAAAATATAAAAATTAGCAATGACAGTAGTGAAACAGAAGGTATTGAAACAGATAATCAAAAAGCAAGTATATATGTTATGAATAACTTCATGCCAATTTCATATAAATATTATTTGACAACATAAACAAAAGCAGCCAATTAATTATAAAAGAATGGATTGAAATTAAGACAAAACAGAATATCAGCATGCATAGCTGTGTGTGTGAAATTATTTTCATTTTCAAAAATCTTCCCACAAATATACTAAATGCCCAGAAAGTTGCACTGGCAAATATAAAACATTCAAGAGAAAATCCAATTAAAAATGCTCAGGAAATATAAAAAGGATAACAACACCTAACTAATTTTATGAATACAGCATTAACCTGATGCCAAAACCTAGAGGGAAATACAAGTATCATCAAGAACACAGTCATAATATTAACACAGCAAAAATATTATCACAATGCTTCCAACAATACATAGCTATAAAATGTGTTATTATAAGGCTTTTATGAAAAAATGAAATGTTGGTTAAATATTCAAAAATCAGTAAAATTCACACCCTCTATATCATATCATATCTTCTCCACAGCTGAAGAAAAAAATATTGACAAAATTAAAACACATTCATGATCAAGTTTTTCAGCGAGATAGGTATAAGAAGAAACTTCCACAATTTGATAAAAAAAAGTGTTAATGAAAACTAAAGATAATAAATATTACAAATAGGAAAAATGTTTGAAGTCTTTCCTCTTAACTGAAGGAACAGTGCAATAATTTTGCCCTTATCCTGTTATTCAAGAAACACTCCAACTATGGTCCACAGATTGACAAGATTCCCAGAGAACTTTCTGGGAGACTCTGAAGTTAAATTATTTTAAGCAATAAGATTAAGGTTTTATTCATCTTTTCCTCTCTGGTGACATTTAGTAGTGGTGGAAATGCAACTGGAGGTAAACCTTTTCCTCTCTGGTGACAGTTAGTAGTGGTGGAAATGCAACCTAGGCAAACCAAAACAGTGGCACCAAAATGTAGGAGTCTATGCATTCTTCACTGCATACACTTGAATACATTTATCTTAAATTTGTTTTTTGTTTATTTCTGCATGTTTGTTTCTTTTGAGGTGCATGGTCTGGGTTAAATTTGTTTTTAAAGAGGTTAATTCTCTAAAATCACTTTGATGAAGCAGTAGAAAACTAATTATTTTATAACATTTTGCTTTTTAATAGGCAAATTTTTAATGTTCTGTCCAGCAAACTGAAAGTAAATGAAACATAAAGACCTTTTACTACATGTGAAATAATAATGGATATCTAAATGAAAAGCATATATATGATTGCTTAAGTTGACAGCTGAATTAACTCCTTCTGTTCTGCTTGATGAAACATTTCTACTTGAAAGATCTACTTGCACAAAAGTAGAGATGTTTAGATGAAGGTAATTAAAATAGTTTAACCTCAGAATCTCCCAGTTCCAGGCCTGCCTGTGTGAACTATGCCTGAAGTCAAGTAGATAGCTTCTGGGGCCTCTCATTTTCATGCCCACAGAGGTGGGCCCATGGGTACCCAGGAGCTGCTCAGCTAGTGGGAGCCCAGGGATGCCAGAAGAAGCATCCTCTGGCAACAGGAGCTCCTTAACCTCCTCCTTGTAAAGAGACACCACAAGACCATGTTGCCTACACTTCAGAAAGAGGAGGGCACTCCTAATTCTACCTTTGAACAGGTCCACAGGAGAAGGGATGAGGGACTCCCCAGACCTAGAGAAGAGGACCTCTGCCTTGTCCAGAGGTTTCCCTGACATGCTTTGTTCCACCATCCCCCCAGGCATTGGAAGAAGAGGGACTCTGGTGAAAAGGGGCCCCAGACCTCAATAAAAGAAGAGGGAATCTTGTAAGGAGGACCCTCAGGCTGCTTTGGTGCAAAAAATCCAGCAAGGGGCAGAAAAGCCCCTCCACACCATCACACAGAGGTCCAGTTCCTGAGATGTTCCCACTTCCAAAGGGAAACATCACCCATGTCCTGGGCTCCCTTGGTCATGTCATCTTCATCTGGGACATTGATTCTGCATCAGAGGGCAGGCCTAGTGGGGACAGGAGCTTTAGGAAAGAGGAACCATGGCCCAGACACATGTGCATGGTGCCCAAAATGCAAAGTGTCTGTTTTATTTGCCTGTAGCATCCCCAGCAAGCTGTTTCTAAGAGCCTCATGTAATTTGTCAAGGCTCTTCTCCAGGGGTGCCAATTCTGAGTGAAAGGTCCTTCCCTCTTGCAGGGAATTTACTTAGGAGGGCACTGAGAGTCTTTTGGAGAAATCAAAGAATCAAAGGGCAGAAAGAACCCCTGAAACTAGCAAAAGGAGGCACAACCACAAGGATTTATCCACCCTGGAGGTAATGGACCCTCATTTCCTGGGCTCCCTGGCTCTTGCCTCCTCAACGTGGAATATCTGGTCAGAGGCAAAGGGCAGTCCCAGGCCCAGTGGGGAATGGGGCATCTGCAAACAAAAATGATGTCCCTCAAAACAGGTGCATTCTGAAGAAAACCCAAATTCCTTGTTTTATTCTCTTGCTGCATACCCCAGGAAGTTTCATCCAGGAACTCCACGTAGGTTCTTTAATTTGTCAAGACTGGAAAGATGACAAAACCTGAGTGAATTCTCCTTCCCTTGAAGGAGAATAAAAACAATATTTTCTTCTTTCAAGCTACTGTATTTTTTGTGATAATTTGCTTTTCATCAAACAGCCAATACACCAAATGCTCAATGAAATAGGTAAGAGACCAACACTGCATCCCCTTCCATCTTAGAACACTCCTACTTTTATTTTTGTTCATCAAAGCATTTGAATTTTTCCCCATAATTCTTGTTTTACTTCATGAGTGAGAAATGAGCCAACCTTCACCTTTCCCTTAAATCATGTCCATTGTAAATCATATTTAGCAATAATTTCTCAAACTTTTGACAGGTTATAATTATTTTTAAAGAGTGTGAAATACTTTATTTTTCAAAATTTTTTCCAAATAGAATATTGCAGATTTTGACTTTTATTACATTTTTTAATGAGCTGAGAGTTGGACATTGGGCTTTTAGGGATATTTGTTCCTGAGATATTGGGAGACAATCTTCAAGACTCTCAACTTATCCCACATTTAGATTTAAAGTCACCTGCAATTCACTTAATGATATTATGTTCAGTATGAGCAAACATACAAATATATAAGTAATAAAAAATTAATAAAAAATCACAACCAGGTCAGAAATGCACATTCCTATATCTCTTTCTAAACACTGCTGCCCCTTTCTGTGGAGGAGGGGGACACTATGATCCTGGGTCTAGCTACTTCCTTATAAGCAAGGGTTTATAAGGTCAGACACTGTCCATTTACATGCTAGTTGTCACTGGAAAGATTCATTACTTGAAATATTTCAATATTTCTCCATTCAAAGCTTTTTTTAATTTAGTAAGTCTTTATTAATATAGATAAAACCATATTTTAGTAATTTTGGACCTTTTAAATGAAATGCAAAAAATAAGTGGTCCAAGATCCAAAGTGCAATTATGGAAGTCAAATTCATCGAATAACTTGTTGCATCCAAATATACAGTAATCTGTTGACTTTTACCTAATATTCAGACTTAATATAGATAAAACCAACATTTTTTTGGTTGCAATAATATGAGCTCTTGCTTTCATTGAATAATACTGTCATGTAGAAACTATTAATGTACAAGGATATCTATATTTATAGAAATTTTGCCAACAAAAGACAAAAACATTTCATACTATAATCTCTAGGATCTGTGAATGAGATTATCACACCCAGAGAATAAAGGTTTTTTTGCCAATGTAATTAGGGTAGTTACTCAATTAATTTTGACTTAATCAGAAGGGAGATTATGTGGGTACACAAATCTAATCACATAAACCTTTTGAAACTAGGAAATTGACTCCACCTATAGGTAGAAGAAATCAGAGAGAATGGTAGGGTCAGAGGGACTCAGCATGCCATTGCTGGTTTGAAGGTGGGGAGGCCATGTGTGTAAGTACATGGACAACTAATAGGAAAATTGAGTGATTCCTGGCCGACCACCAGTAAGGAAAAGGGGACCTCAAACCTACATCAGAAAATACAGCAAAGAACTGGACTCTGCCAACATTCTGAATGAAGTGGAAGTGGAGTCTTCATCAGATCCCCCAAATAAGACCCCAGCCCAAGCAACACTTTATATTTTAGACTTGTTAAAACTAAAACACAGAGTGCAGTCCAGCTTGTCCACATTTCTGACTTCCAGAATTGTGAGTTAATGCATGGGTTTTTTTTTCAGCCCTTAATGTTTCTAATATTATCTGGCAGTCATGGAAAACTAATACAGATACTTAAAGTGAAGGGTTTTTGCTGAAAGAACTTGAATGATGTGTAAGGATTGAGTAAAGACCCCTACTGAGGTGAAATTAAACTTTGATCTTGAGAAATTGAATTGATAGGAAATCACATCATCTGAAAAATAATAATGTAAGAATTAAATATTAGAAATTAATAAATGTACAGTCCAACTGACTTAGATTGAATATTGGCTAAAAATAATTTTATTTAATTTATTAGCAAGAATAACTTTAAAGAAGAATAATCTTCATATGTTTAGATAATTTATCCTGAGAATCAAAGATTGGTACAACAAAGCTAGTATAAGACAAAATAAGAAGAGAAAAAAGGTCTAAAGTTCTTAGAATAGTTACTGGTAGATTGGAGAGGCATGTGTAAAAAAGACTCATGTACAATAGTAAGTTGCATTTAAGGGTGATTGCAACATAATCTGAATTCAGGAAAATAATTGGCATCATGGATCATATTCCACATTCAATTTGGCACAATGAGTGAAATTATAGGATTTAGAAAAAAAACATCTTTCAAATACCTGGAGATTTATCATACTGCAGCATGAGGTTGAGTCCTAGGGCAGAACTGCCACACTTTTCATGGAAAATTGAACACCAGGATGGGTTGACTTTACATGAGATTTTTCTTATATGTCATTACAAATAGAAACATAGAATAAAGGCCTAAAAATTAAATACCTTAAGAAACCACATTTGAGAACAATAATTACATGGTGGGGTATGAATTGAGAACATCTTCCAGGACACACAACCAAACATGAGCCTGGCCAATGCCACATAACAAGCAAAGGCAGTTCACCATTCAGGAATGGTAAGAGGATGGAGAGATCTCATCCTACCATGCAGTCTTTCTGAAACAGCTGAAAACTGAAGATATTAATTCAAACACTAAGGAACATCTTCCACTGGTACATTGAAAGGAACTATAGCAACCCAAATCCAGGTCAACTGTTGACCAGATTCATTCAATCCTGCACACAAATTGCCTGTGAAGAGGCCTGTGCACTTCCAGACATAAACACTATTCACTTCATCATGTACTGTACCACACAGATAATTGTTGAAGCTCTCAAAAAACAAAAACAGCAGGACACAAAATAATCTAGAAAAAAAAGACTAAGGGATAAACAAGGTATTGGATTTAGCATTTACCTTAAATAATTGAGTAAAATGTTAAACAATCTACAGAAAGTATAGACAATATGCATGAACGAATAAAGATTTCCAGAAAATAAGTGGAGACTGCTAGAAGCAAGAGTCAAAAGGAAATGCTGCTAATAAAAATACAGTAGTAGAGCTGAGGGATGAAGACAGAACAAGTGAAGTTGAAGAGATATCAATACAAATTAATAACCTGAAAAATAAAGAGAAAAATCAGTGAAAAAAAGAATGGATCATCAAGTGGTCAAATAGACTAATACATATATATATATATATATGTCAAATGGACTAATACATATACATATGTACATATATATACACATGTATATATATAAAATTAGAAATTAAGAGAGAGAAAGAGAAAAGAGAACAGAAGTTGTGTTTAATTGATAATTGCCAAGAAACTAAAACTATAATGAAATAATTCAAGCTACAGATAAAAAATGAAGTTCAAAGCAATATAAACATCAAAAAGATACACACACACACACACACACATCCATGGACTCCTTCAGACAGCTGAAAACCAAAGGTAAATGGAAAAATTTGAAGGCAATCAGATTTGATATAACTAACATAGGAAACTCAAACAAAAACAGAAGATTTTTTTATGAGAAAACCAGCCAACCACAATGAAATTGAGTAAATAGGAGTACTGGGGGAAACTTCTCCCAACTTTTAATTTTTTGCCAGAATTAATGCCCTTCACAAATAAAATTTAGATGAACAATGTTTAGAAAATTAATTGCTGAAGTCATGCAATAGAAAGAATGACATAGAAGTTTCCAAACTACAGTATGTTACAATAGAGAAATTTAGATCTATACTAGGAATTGGATAGTTCCAGAGATGATGAAGTTTTAAGCAAACATAAAATGCATTTTTCCTATTTTTAACCAGTTTTAAAGATAATTGACATTTTATAGCAAAATTGACTTTTTTTGGTTTTTATCATGTGAATTAAAATATACAAAAGCAAGAGCACAAAAGAAGAGAAATTTATTGGACCTACACTGTTGTAAATTCATTGAATACTAGTATGGCATTTGTAAGTAAACTGTGATGTATAAAACCTAGAGCAAGCAGACAATATTCTAAAAAATAGCTAAACAAATAAGCTTATAATGGAAACAAAATCAAATCATAAAAAAGAGCAAATAGGAGAAAAGAATGCATGGAACAAATGGAAAACAACTAAGATGATACGTTTATACTGCAATTTATCAATAGTTATATGTAATTAGCCTGAGCATCTTAATTAAAAGACAGTGATTTTCAGATGGCAGTAAAACAAATGCTTTGATTTCTGGAAGAATCTCATTTTAATGTAAAGTTGGATAAACTAAAAGCAAATAGAGAGAAATAGATGAAAAATTAAATCAAAGGAATGCTGTGAAGCTATATTAATATCAGACAATGTAGGCATAGGTCAGGGAGAATTATGAGAGATAATAAAGGATGTTAAATAATGATAAAACTCTGAATTTCCCAAGGTGAGAGAATAGTCTTAATTGCTTAATGCACCTAAGAATAGAACTTCAAAATATGCAAAGTATACCTGTCTGGTAGAACCAAAGGAGGGAACTACAACAATTCTAGTTATAATATGAGACATCAACATTTAGCTTTCAGTAGTGGAAACAATAGACAGAAAATCAATCAGGATGCCGAGGTCCAAAAATTATCAACTAAATTGACCTAATATTTGTAGACTACTGTTCCCATCAACAGCCAAATACACATTCTTTTTAATTACAAGGAGTTTCTATATATACCTTGCCCAGGTTCCCCTATAATTAAGATCTTACATCACCATGGAATATTTGCCACAATTAAGAAACCAACATTACTACATTATTACTAACTGAACTCCACACCTGACTTAGATTTCACCAGATGCTCTGCTAATGCCTTTTTCCTGATCCAGGGATATCTCATGTAAGACATCACATTGCATTTAATTGTCATATCCCCTCAGTCTCTTCTGGTTTCTCTGTATTTCCTTGTTAGTCATTAACATGGCTTTTTTGAGACTTACTTGTCAGGTATTTTGTAGAATGTGCCTCACTTTGGATTTGTCTGATGTACTCCTTTTGGAAATAGAAAAGTGATGACCCCTTTAAGTCCTGTCAGTTCAGAGGTATGTGCCATCAATATGACTTATCACTCATGACATTAGCCACGTTCCCCTGGCCAAGAAAGGTCTGTCAGTTTCTGCCACTGTAAAGGTACTATTTTATCATGCACCATTTTTTTGAAGCAAGTCAGTATGCACAGCCCAAATGCAAGTGAGGGGAGGGAACTAAGCTTCATTTCCTGGAGGGTAAATTTTCTATGTAAATTCCTTGGCTTTCTCTAAAAGAAAAATGTATCTCTTTGTCATATGCATTTAAATACTTAACAATGCATTTATATCACCGTGGAGTCAAGAATGTTAGCATTTTACTTTGTGTTTAATCTCATTATTAAATATTGTGTTCATACATCATTGATAATTATTGATAAAATGATAATAATTGAAACTTACTGAGTGGTCAAGTATAATTTAGTCCTTATCCATCTCCCCAGGGAGATTCTACAGGCCAATTTCCCAACTTGTCAAGCTTTGTTTGGGAGGAAGTTTTTCTAGTCAGTAGGAAATTCATACTCCCTCCCTTCCAAAGAGGCAAATCTCTTTAATATATGCATACACTTAGACATTTTCTATTAACCATGATGCAGGCAATCCTCTGAAAAACATGGTTTCTTTTCATCATGATTATGGATCTTTATGATTCCCTAATATATTCATTTCTTTGAATAGTCATGTGCTGTCTTAAGATTGTACTCTGTTTGGGAGTATACATTAAGACTCTCCTGGTACTTTGGGTTTAGAGAATGAAGCTTACATCTTAAGCTCTTACTGAGGGCCTGCTTAGCTTCTCACAAGTGACCAGTGGTGGGGAGGTGGGTGACAGTGTTGTACTCCCACCAATATAGTTTCACAATGTTCCTGTGCAGAAGCTCAATTCTTAAAAAAATTTATATTACATTAAAAAAATAGGATACAATAGCCCTATAACAATGACTTTTCTTGTGAGAAAGGATCTAAATAAACCAGAATATCTCTTCCTCTTTCACATATTTTTACTTTATCCATGTGTATGTAGGGGTGAAGAGCAGAAAGGAGTGAGAGTATTGGGGTTAGAGATTACCCATTCAGCTTCCAGAGTGGAAAAGATTTAAGAAGCTTCTTATTTCACAAATTCCATGAGGAAACCAAGTCATTTGGGCACTGATGAGGGGTAAATTGGGCAGTATTCCTGTTGTGAACCCTGTGTTGAATGTTGTGGGGCCTAGAAACAAAGATATATGCTATCTGAGTAACTGCCATTTCTGAGGTTTAACTTTGAACTTGATTCTGAGGTTTAACTTTGAACTTGACAACAAGGTCTCCCCAGTAAGTGGTAACTTTTGGAAAGGAAGGGCCTCTCCATGGAGACACTTCACATTAACTGGCTTGATTATATTGTCACAGATAAAATGGATAAGCCATTTGTCACTGGTGAAAATATTTTCTGTACATCCACATGGAACACCTTGGAAAGAGGAAAGCAAAGAATGAGGATGAGGTTGGAGATAGCATAGGTAAAGAGAGGAAGAAAAATTAAGTAAGAAGGATCAAGAATACCTCCATAAACAATCATTAGCATTCACACATACACATGCACATACACATAACACACACACTCTCTCCCTCTCCACCTTGTGCAGGACCCACCTCATCAAACATGATCAAGACTCTCAAGTGCACTTTGGTGTCATCTCTGCAAAGTTTATATGGAGTTTTGGTTTAAGCCCAAGAAGAATGGGTCTTAGCATGCCTAGCATCAGCCAGCATTGTCCTCCCTGTGAAAGGGAAGTTTTGTCCCTTCCTTCTAATACAAACAACAACATATGCAGGATCTCAGCAGCACTATGTGGAATATTACCAATGGGATTGGTTGGCCACATTGTGTTTATTTTATATTTGGTGGAAACATGTAAATCTCCTTCAGGCATATCTATAACATTTTAACCACAGGTCTGCCCTGAAGCTCACCTTGACAGAATGATTAGGGGCTCATGTCATCACTACTCAGCAACATGAATAAAAAACAACTGAAGATGCCAGATGGTTCTTGATAGTCTTCCACATCCACATATTCTGCATCAAAGCTCTGATAGCCTGAGGGGAGCAAATGCAAGAAAATATCAAAGGGGGTAACATCAACAATGGAGGTGGAAAATATGGTGTTGGATCCCCATGATAGATCTATTTGAAAGAGCCCTTAGTTCAATCTGATGTGCTCCCACTGGAATTTGCTCTAGAAGGAAGGAGAGGTTGTGATGTCCTGTCCCTTATAATTTACCTGAGGTTTTTTTTAGTCTTTATTTTCCTTCATGGTTCTATAGCATTTGTTACTATAGACAACTCACTTTTAATTTCCTCATACCTTTACTATTGAGAAGCTACACTGGTTTTTCTCCTATATTTCTTTTTCTATTAGAGAAATTGTGAGTTTACAGAAAAATCATACATAAAATGCAGGGTTCCCACATATCACTCCACTATTAACACCTTGTATTGGTGTGGTGTGTTTGTTTTAATTGATGAGAGCACATTATTAAAATTGTACTAACAATCTGAAAGTACTTGTAACTAGTCCATGGTTTAACTTAGACTTCAATGTTATTGATGTAATTCCTTGGATTTTCTCCTATATTTCTAATATTCCCCTGACTGTGAGCTTATAACTCACCATTTTTACACATGCCTAAATTCCTGCATAAATTACATAGAAAGACCATATCTCCTACAGAAAGAGAGCAAACTACAAGCTAGGAAAATTAAAGCAATGTCTACGGGCTAGGAAGATTCATGTTCCCTCTTAATAATATATAAAACAATATCGACCAGTCACCTTTTTATTTTATTCTCACAACATAAAGTTCATTGAGGATAAGTTACTCAGTAAGTGAGAAATCTAGACCTAGTGAACACAACAGATTTGTGTTCCAGTCAGAACTTTTCCATCTTCTCAGTGGTTAAAAACTCCCAACAATGCAACAAACAAACAAAGAAAATTTTAAAAAGTAAATTAAAAAAAATTTCCAACAATGGGCTAAGTGTCTGCACTGGAGTCTTGAAGCAATGCATAGCTGGCCTCCAGATCTTTGCCTATATGGAGATGAAGGATTCAGACAGGATTTGAACAGAGAGAGGGCTAATAGATGAATTCTAAAAGACAAGGTAAACGAAGAGCCAGTAGATCCTATATTTTCATTCCATTTTTATTACTGCATTTCCCCTTGTTCAGACTCTTGTCCATATGGACAAGTCAGAGAGCTTCAAAAGGAGGAAATTCATTGGCTGAATACTGGCAGCTAGATGAATTGCTGTTGCACAAGACAAATTTCAAATTTCTCAAACATATTGCTTTCCATCCAGAACTTGAAGTATGCACAGCTACAAGAGCATCATTCATGGTGTATGGAATTGTGCTCAAGGAAGTTTCTCAAACATAGACTATTACAGGAAAAGGTATTTCTGGAGTTCCTGGACACCAAGTCCTACACCACATGCCTTAATAACAGATTTAATAAATGCATTTGAATAAGCTAGCAGCATCAAGTGAATTGGCCACATTTCTCTCTGAACCGCAGATATCTCCCTGGAGCTAGGACCTTTCAAAGGGACTAAGATTCCTGGAGGTGTTAGAAAGACAGCCATACCTGAAAGAGAACAAATGATCATATGATTGTAGAGAAGGAAAGAATTTATTCATGATCTTAAAAGACGGGTGCTTAATTAAAAAATGATGGCTGGCACTCCAAGCAACAGAATGTCACAGGCTTTAAACCCAAAGCTTACTACACAGGTTCCTCCACAATTTCTCCACTGACTGGATACTCCAGGTATTACAGACTATCTGGATAGTCTAACTAATTCAGATTTCCTGCTGATGGTCCCCACTTTTTGTGTTAACTCGGCAGATCCGAGTTTATCAAGCCCTGTACATATCAAAGAAAATACTGTCTTCAACATTGATTTCTGTTTGGCCAGCTCTTGAGAGATAAATTCTGATCTTTCAGAATGTTCTGCCAGATAAAAGGGTTTTTATATGCCTGAGGCCTTGGGCCATGGTGTACCAGTGTGACCAATTAAGTTTAGATAAACCTCTTGATTTATGCTGAACGTCTGAGCACCTGAGGTTAGTCAGACAGGCACTGCCTGCTTACATAAAGGAACTCCAATAACAACCACAGGCACCAAGGCTCCTGTGAGTTTCACTGGTTATCAATACTTCACACATGTTTTCCCACAATGTTGATGGGAGAATTACATGCAACTCCATTCATCTCCACTGGGAAGTTTGCAACTTGTTTCTCCTGTACTTTGCCCGTGCACCTTTTTCCTTTTTGATGATAATCTATATCATTTCACTGTAATAATCATAAATGTGAATTTACAGTTTCTCAGCCATGTGAGCCCTTTTAGTGAATCATCAAGTCTGAGGGTTGTTTTGGAGATACCTTGTCAATCCTTGCAGTAACATTTGGTCTTACATTAAATATTTGTTCCTTCAAAAAATAAATCAGCCTACTAGTCATAGACTTGCAAAAATAAGTACAGGCAGGTTTCTTAACTTCTCTAACCTTTTTTATTACATACAAATTGTTAATTTTTTCTTGCAGGATGTTTATCAAATTTATATTAATGTTCATGTATACAGGGAAGCAAACTGAAAACAAGATTGCCACTTCTCTTTGAACATAGAATCAAATGTCCAAGTCAGAGATTGAGAAAATGTACACTTCAGCCTAAAATATGCTAAGTAAAGTATTGAAGAAATTAAAATAGTTTACATTAGCAGATTTCTGCAGTAAATTGAAGAGCAGCAAATCTCTAGTTTGAAACAACATCATCAGTTTGGTGTAAGGTATAAAAACAACAGTTAAATCAGTCTCAATTCTTCTCTCTGTGCTAGTTATACAAGTACCTCACATTTGTGCTTCTTCTTCACAGTTCTATCATTTTACCCCCATGAACTAGCTAGTTTTCCAAATGTCTGGCATGATACAAAGGTACTTTTTTGGTGGGGCATCTTTGAATCTCAGCCATAGGCTGGATCATAACAGCTTTGCTCCAATGGATTTCAGTTCCTGAAATCCAGCAGACTTCAGTACAGACTGAAGTCTTGCATTGTAAATTCCTTTTGAGGAATTTTTTTGACTTTTACTTCCAAAGGAAATCCTTTTTAGGAAAAACATACATCATTTTAGAGATGGATTAAGTACCTGTTTGCCCCTTTTCCTCTTAGAAAGTTTCCTGACCCTAAAGAAAGTCTGATTGCAAATTCCCTAAAGGCCAACTCTGTAAATTACTGTCCAATCTTCATGAGGATATAAAAGACCTCCATGTAACTTATCCAAAGACAGGGTATGCTTATTTCCCCATAACTGAGAAAAACAACTACATTCTTCCTGAAACAAAGATGTTTCCCTAAAACATCTTGAATTTAAATTTTAAATTGAATATACAAAAATGAGAAACCACAAAACAAACAATGTATCACTTCTGCTTATACCACTAATAATAAATGTTTAGGTATTATCACGTATGCTTCTCATTACACACACACACACACCCCATCATGACAGATACATATAAAGCCTTTTGTGTTCTATTTTAGTTTCCCCAGTTTTGTATCCTCTCCAGGGTATTTTTTCAGTGTATATTTGTCATTTTCCAATATATATGTATTTATGAAAAATATGCCAGACTCAAAGAACAAATATTGTATGATTCCATTTACATGAAATAACTAGTATATGCAAATTCACAAAGACAGATAATGGAGTACAGGGTACCCAGGGCAGCAGGGAGTAATCATGAGAGATTAATACATAATGAAGGTAAGGTTCTGTTTTGGATGATGGACAATTTTTCATAATGGATGGTGATGATGACAGCTCAACAGTGTTAATGTTATTAAAACCAATGAAGTGTTTGTGTAAGAGTGATTGAGATGGGAAATTGTAGTGTATATAAGAAGGAGACCTAAATGAAAATGACTGTGAAATGATATATATGATCCTTAACTGGATCTAATAATGGAGGAGAAACTGCCCAACAGAGCATTATTGGGACAATTGAAAAAATCAGAATATAGACTATATGCTTTATATGAATTCTAAATGTCTTGAGCTTGAAAACTCTACCTAATTTAGTTGTATAAGTGAATAACATGCTTTTAGGACATATACATGAAATTTTAAGTGGTGAAGGGGAATGATGTATGAAACCTCTTCTGAAATATTTGGAAAATTGATAAGTAGGTAGGTAAGTAGATAGATAGATAGATGAAAGACAGAGAGGAAGGGAGAGAGAGAGAGAAATGTAGGGTTGATTATGAAAGGAGGGAGAGAGAAAGGGAGAGAGAGAAATATTAAAAAGTACTTAACCCTGGGTTTCTAGGTGGGAGTTACACAGGATTTCAGTGTATTGTTTTTGTATTATTGTTGAAACTTTTTAAAAGCTCTTTAAAAAGTTAAAGAAAATAATGAAATGATGCAAGTAGTACTTTTAAAATATAGATGTCAATGACTACAAGAGCTAAAAGTTTTAAGAAGCTACCTCTGGAAATCCAGACATAAGAAGTAAATGAGGATATGAAACAGCTGGGCTTTATTGTTTTTGATTTATCTTTTTTTTAAATACTTGATTTCTAAACAGCTTAGTCTGAAAAAAAGATAAAAGTTAATTTAAAAATATCAAGTAGTCCCCACAAGTATTTGGTGAGAATTTTATTTTAAAATTTGTACATTCAAATAAGACAAAATCTAAATTTTTTAAAAAGAACACTATTTATGATTTAAATATACTTTAAGAAGACCAGATACTCTGACAGGCTCTCATACTGGAAAACATCCCAATGCTCCATTACTTAGAGTGAACCCATTTGAAAAGCACTGCAGACCTCTCAGGAAAATAAAGCAAGTCCTCAGTGAATAGCAACCACCAACACAACAAAAGTATCACCAAAAGGAAAATCACAATGTTAAACTTACAACTGAAACTAGAATGAAAAGACCACATGAAAGCCAGGGTTGTCCTGTAGGTGTGCCCAACCTATAACCCCAGAATTTTGCTGGATATCAACTCACTGAGAAATAGCCTTTCAATCTGATAAATTGGGAGCTAAACCAGACTCCGCCCCATGCTTAGCCACATATTCAGCAAATACCTTCAATTGCAGAGAGAGACTTAGAAAAATCTGTGGCTGCTCAGGTAAAGCAAAGCAAAACCAGTCAGTTTATGTTGGAACTTGTGGGAAATTGATAATTAATATCAATAGTCTTCCTTAGTAATATCTGTCACCCACCACTCATGAAAGTGAGACATTTGATTTATAACATAGTCTCAGGGTGAAAATTTCATTGCAAGAAATATCACTAAAAAGTATCTAATTTGTAGTGCCCCATCACCTACAAGAAGCCAAATCAAATCACCTAAGCGCAGACTTTTGAAGATTGCTAAAATTACAAAGTTAAAACATATAGCTCATAGTCATATTCAACAAATAGATAAGGAAATAATTTTCCCTGACCAAGAGACAAACAAATCTATAGAAAGCTGCAGAAGATGGTTTCAGAATGTACATACTGAACACACAAAAATTGATATGTGAATTAAGTACTTTAAAAGTATTTAAATAAATCATCAGTTTTAAGAAGTACAATAAATTAACTTATTTTAGTCACACCATTGGGGGACTAAAGGACAGGAAAGAAAGGAAACTAAAGCAGCCACAGCAATGGAAACCAGACAAGACACTGTGATCTCTTCAAAAAGTTAATGATAAATATTTTTTTCAGTTAAAATTGTTTAACAAACACAATCAGCTTTCAAGCATGCAACATGAATTCTGAAAACTTGACAGCAATGGTAATAAAGTTTTAAAATTCCTGCATAAAATAGAAGGGAATAAGATAAAAGAGCCAAACCATATTTCATTACTTCCCACTGAAAATAAATGGCAAGGTATTATGAACAACTTACAAATACAAGAAATAGGGCAAAATGCCAGTCAATATTCACCAATAGTTCCTATTATCTGTGTCTGTGCAAGAAGAAGTGGAGGGAAACCACTGAGCCTTAGGATAAGAAATCAATAGGTGTTCACTTGAAATCATATCATGGCAGGCACCCACCTAATAACAAGGAAAGGTGACAAGGAAAGTATAAACTCAAAGTAAAGAAGATAGCACTATTAGAGATAAAGAGAAATTATGCAATTTAGGAAAAATGAATCATATATGCAGAAAATGAATGAAGGAAATACTGAAAATATATTGTGGAAAATTTTTCCAAATCACAAGCAAAACCTAACTTTCAAATCAAGTGATACAGTGTAAATAAGGAAAATTGTCAGCAAATGATTGCATTGAGTCAGAAATGTTCTCATTATTGAACTTTTATTGTTAAGAAGGAGATTTTCAGGCACCTAGCAGAAAAAGCAATTCTCCTAGAAGGGAAATCAGAAATTCAACCATCAATATTTAACCCCAGAAGTCAACATATCCAAATTTAAAACTTACTGAGGCTCATGATTGACTTTTTGGGGGCATGGGCAGGCACCTGGAATCCAGCATTCCAGCAAGACAGGTGAGAATTCTGCCACTGAACCACCATCACACTGCCCCAAGAAAACTTTCTGAGGAAAGTATATCCTAATACTATTATTCTCAATCAAGCTTTTATTCTAGAGTGAAGACAATAAGCAAACACTTAGAAACATTGTGACAAAATTACTAAGAACTATAAATCACATGTTCCAGCTTAAAAAATATTTCTGAAGTATGAAAATGTTCATTAAGTCAAATATCTCAGAAATAAAATAGCAGAGGGAAAAAACAGGAAGATTAAGGAATACTCAACATAATGAAGATTTTAGACCTTAAACCCAGATCTGATGAGTCTACTTACAGTTGTTGTGTGTGTCAGTGTCCACGTGTGTCTATGTTTAATGCTAAAAGTAGCATATCAATCTTAAATAAATAACATCCTTTATAAAATAAAGAATATATTAATTCAATGAACTTCTTAGCTCACCACTTAGGGGCAGATCCTGGCATCATTACTGAGGTTACTAGGAAGAATAAACATAATCACAGTCCTCAAGAGCAAATGTGTGTGTGTGTGTGTGTGTGTGTGTGTGTGTGGTGAGTGCAGGATTCTTTGAATTTTCTGTGCATAAGATCTTGTCATATGCAATGAAAAATAGTTTATTTCTTCCTTTTCCATTAGAATGGCTTCTTTCCCCCTGTCTGAATTCCCTGCCTATAATCTCCAACACTATGTGGAATAAATATGGTCACAGTCCTCCAGAGCACATGAGTGGATGGAGAGATTGGAGCTACAAATGCTAATACATACTATATAAAGACATAGTATGTAATAAATATGTTATTTGAAAGGCCATATTTTGTCTGAGTCATGTTATAATATTTGGGTTTACAAAGTAGAGAAGGAACAGAATACTTTTTAATTAATTGATATCAATATTTGAGCATCTGCTGTGAATCCAAAATTATCCTAAGTACTTTATATACTTTATCATCCATCTATCTACAGATAGATATATATTTTCCTACTTATCTACCAATTTATCATTCTCCTTACAGCAAAACTATGAGGGAAATTTATTTGTCCATTTTTTAAATAGAATGGAGGAAAGAACCAGAAAAAAATAATTGCAGCAAGTGTACAGTTAATAAATGGATAACTATAATTCAAACCCAGAGTTAGTTCTCTCCAAACCCACTCTTAAGGTAATCCTGCACACTGAATAGGAAAAATGAGTTTATCTTTGGACTAACAGTGTATATTTGTATGTGTGTTACTTCAGATACAGTTATAGACTTTTCCAATATTAATATCACACCTGGCCAAGTTCCCATAAGATGATAAAGCTAAATTAGATGAAGGTTAAGGTGTCAGAATTGGGAATAAAGACCAGATGTGATGTTTCTCTTTCTTTATCTCTTGATACTCACTTCAGTGACTGCTATTCATAATCATAGTACATAAATTTGATTTGGAAGGCAAAATGAAATATAGAGGAAAAAGTGAACCATAGAAAGTCTTTGTATGGACTTGTTCTAGTGGTCATCTTAAATTCATTAATATGTTTGAATTTTATGAAATTCATAGAGTTCTGTCTTCATACAGTATCACAAGGAATCTACAGGGTACTGGGTATGGAAAAGATTTCCTATAACCTGCGTAGTGTTGTAGAGGGACATCAACAATAATAACCACACATCAAGCTTTATTTTCATCATCTCATACAGGACCTTTTGTTGGCTGTTCCCAAGACCAACTCCATTTGGAGATCCTCTAGAAGAACTTATAGGATTCAACATATGGGACTCACTCCTGGGTAAGATTTATTATAGGTAAGTAGAAATATACATAGCTGTCTCATTAGGGAAAATGACACAGGCAACATGTGCAGGAATCCCTTGGCAAGCCTCCTTGTGATTTTTTCCCATGAGAGGGTAAGGAGAGTGCATTCATCTTGGAAACAAAAATACAACAATATGTATAGGATGTTTCTGCCCTGAGAAGTCCATTGAAGGCTCAGTGCCCAGGGTCTTTATAGGAAGCTGGCCATATAGATAACTTCTCCCTGTCATGTATGCAAATCCCAGGCTCTCAGAAGGAAAGCAAGTTTCTACATAAACCATACTATTTTTGCAAGTGGTTTGGGCCCAGCAAGCCACACTTATATGGGAAAGTTTTATATATGGGTGTTCAGACCTGTTCACATATGATGTTGCCAGAGAGAGCCAAGGGCCCACCTTGCAAGCAGGCCTTTCTAAGGACACCCTCTCAGGCCTATGTGAAAACTCTTTTTTCTGCACAGGTCTCAATTTCTATCTAGAGCTTTTTGGTTAAGTATGAGCATCTCATATGCTTTTAACAAGTTCATTCAGATGTTGGGACATCATCTATGTACTCTAGCTTCTTAACCTTATCCTCCCACTCCCCTAACTATATATCTATGTACTATGTCACAGTTAGCATCTGACAAATGATAAAGAACTGATAAACTGATAAAGAGGCTGAAAGCTAATAATATCTTCAAAGAAATGACAAATTCCCATCAACCTAATTCCAGGCTTGGCTAAATGCTTGCATGAGTATGCATGAAATAAAAAGATATTTCTGACTGAAATAATTTACCACTTTACAGATTGTACTCTAGGAAACTTAACCAAGAAAGAAATTGATGCAAATAGCAGCAGGTATTCAGGTATTTGTATTAACTCAATAAATAATGGCTGCAAATTAAATTAAAATAATGACTAGTTTTTAAAAGTATGTAAAATGCTACATAAAAGAAATACAGAAAAGTTGAAAATGACAGAAGGCATTATATGACCATTTCATTTTCAGAAATAATAATACAGAAATTGGGTTCACTTTTTCCTTTGTAAAGTTATTTAATTAAAAAAGCAAAATGAACCAAAATTTAAAAAGTGCCATTATGATGTTCATAAATAGCTTATAAGTGCATAGCTTCTAAACCAGAAGCATGCAAAGGGCAGTAAATAAAATTTCAGCAAACAGAACAAAGATATTATCAAATGCCTAGTACACTTTTCTCTCAAGAAAGAAGGGTCTTGTTATTTGAAGGATTGATGATTGGCAGGCAATAAGAGCAAACAAGTACTATTTGTATCCTCTTTCCTGTACATAAAAATATCAAAATCCCCCCCAAAATAACTCAATGCTGCTATCCCACATACAGCCACAAACACCATCTGTCCTCCTTAAAGTAAGTGACTCAAATGTCATCCATTTATTGTGCCAGTTTCAAGTTCTGGAACTCTAATTAAGCAGCTCTGTATTTCTAATTATGCTTTTCTTCTATTTAGTTTTAAGTTGTCATCATGTAGGGGTCCAAGAACCTATGTTAAAATTATAATATTTACATGCAAATGATAAGATTCATGAATCTGAAAAAATATATACTTCAGCATACATGAATAAGTTGGCCATACTCAATATCTATGGGAATCTCTGACACATCTTCCTCTTTGAAGAATAAAATAGGCAAAAGAAATATAGGGAATAAATTTATGCATAAATTATATATAAAGGATTACATATAAGTCATTTTAAGATATGCATATTAAATTCTGATCTTTGACAATGCTGTGTGATACACAAGTTGATCACACATTAGAACAGTGATTGTTGGTATGTCAAATTGTACAAAAATCAGGAATGAGGCCACAGGCCTCCAGAAATGTTCTGTGAAGTTAGAACAGGCTGAGACTAAGGATCCATAGTTTTGGGAAGCAGGTTTTATTTTCTATGGCCATAGGGCTCAGTTGAGTAGCCTCTGAAAGTCTGAGCTCTGAACAAAAGGCAACCTTAGCTTTTATAGACAGAATGACATGTTAAAGACAAGGTAAATAATTGACTGATTTAAGTTGAGAATGACCCAAAGCTGAACCATTTAGGGAGGGGTCCCCACCCCAGGAATGTCTTATCTTGTCTACTTGGAGCTTCACCAGTTCCTGAAAGCTAGGGGAGGGGGTTTCTATTGAAGGAGTGTGTCTTATCTTGCTTGGCTGCAAGGAGAGGGGGTTTTGGGATATTCCACAGAGAGCACAGCTGAACCAGAAAGAGAGGGAGGCCTGCCTGCTACAAAATGTGTTACTGATGTGTCCACATATCAGTTCTATAAGCCATCTGATAAGGCAGGTGAACAGTCTCATCTCTTTTTCTTGGTGATGCACACAGTCATAATTTATTATGTATGCCACAATGGGAATTTTGGGGGGAAATAACATTGTGAACTTTAAGCAAATTCCAAAAAAGTAATTGTTCAGTCTGTATTATCTAACTGAAGTATAATAAAAAATGAAATTAGTATATTTCCTCAATTCTAGAATTTACAAATTTTCAGAATTTAAAACTTCCAAAATTAAATTAAGTCTTAATCATTTAGAAGTAGATATAACTTTAACAAAGGGCAGCAAGTTATAATGTTGTTATCAATTCTGCTTGTCTGTGCATTCCTCCCAATAAATGTTTAACTTAGTTATTAATAAAGCTCTTTAAATAGGTTAAACAACTATTTAAGGTTGTCCCTTCAATTTAGAATTTACAATGGTAATAAATTGGATGTTAAAGAGAAGATTCTGAAAATTAATTTTGTGAGTCTTAACTAACTAGTGATATCCAGTTTATGAAAGAAACAAATACTGCAAGGGGGATTTTAAAAGGACTGCCAGGATGCATAAAATGCCCTTGGGCTGGGCTAGGGAATGCATTTCCTCTTATCTCTAATTCAGAGAAAAGGTGTTCAGAGAGATAGGTCTAAGAACCTGATAAATTTCCTTCTGCAGACTGAGATAGAAGTGTGAGAGTCATAATAAACTGATTTCTGATGTACATCTGAGAAATCTAGAGAATATATATATTTTTGATAATAGAGCAAGTGAGTGCTTATTTCTAAACTGAGGGAAATTGGAGAGTCAAGAGTTCTTTTGGCCAAAGGACACATGAGTGTTCTTTAGCCACATGTGACCACATAAGAAAGAATCAGCCTGAAATTGTCTTAGAGACATACTGCCAGTGCCTACAGGTTGAGAATGCTGCTTAGGAGACCAATGGGTGGATATGTGTTGGAAATTGAATCATATTCCATACAAAGACATACTGAAGTCCTACTCCTGGTCCTGTGGGTGTGAACCCATTTGTAAAGAGGAACTTTAAAAATGCTTGGTTAAAATGAGGCCAAAGTGAAAGAAGGCAAGCCTCTATCAAGTATAACTGAAGCAAATTATGAGCAAAGGAAATTGAAAACAGAGATAGTAGCCCAAAGACAGAAGAAGCCAGAGAATGAGACAAATGACCATGTGACAGAAGCAAGGATGTAAACTTAGGAACCCCAAGGATTGTGGCAAGCCAAGCCACCACCAGAACAACCCAGGAGAAAGCATGGCCTGTCAAGACAATTTTGACAGTCCATGCTTTCAGGGTGCTAGGTTCCAAAACTATGAGATAATTAATTCCTATAGTTTAAGCAAATCAGTAATGATTTTTGCCACAGCTGCCCTTGAAAACTGTAACAGAATGCATTCAACTCACAGTGAGTGGGGGAGAGGATGCTAAAGAACCATCCAGCATAGACAGATCTAACTTTAATCAACTGCCAAACAGAGAGAAGTCAATGCTTAGACTACTTCAACAGAATAGAGTAAGACCCTGGTAACATTGTAATGCTTTCACAATTTCAAATATCCCCACAACTCTTCCAACATTGTCATCAATTATGCACATTCCTGCATTTACTCTGCTAGCTCTGTGCCTTCATCATCTCTCCTCAAGGCTAACTTTGTTAGAAGTCATGCCCAGAGGGACAAGTATTAGGAAACAATTAGCTTTGCCAGCAATTATGCATTTGTATCCTCTTGGCTCCCTGCCTTCTTTGTCCATTCCCACCATGAAACCCTGCCTTCTCCACCAGTCAAAGCTCTATTTTACTCACCAAGCTGAACCTGTCTGAGTCATCCATTCTTTGGGCTGTTGCACCCTCACAACTTGGTGGAAGACTGTCTTTCTACACAGCCCCTCATCTTTCTTGGAACAATCCTGCCTGCAATTACATGCTGCTTTTTGCCCAATTTCAACACTCTTAAAGCATCATTAAAAGACAAGTGCATGTAGGACATGGAATAACAGCTTATTATACTCCCTGTCATGGTCAGGTTCATGTGTCAACTTGGCCAAGTGGTGTTTGGGCAAGTACTGGCATGTCTCTTGCGATGAGGACATTTCATAGAATTAACTCATGATCATGTCAACTGCATCCACAGCTGATTCCATTTGTAATCAGCCAAAGGGGTGTGTCTTCTGCAATGAGTGATGCTTAATCTAATCACTGAAAGCATTATAAGGTAGATTCTGAAGAGTCAGACTCTTTCTTGTTTCGGCTGGTGAGCCACTCCTGTAGAGTTCATCCAGACCCTCCATTGGAATCATCAGTATCACAGCAAACTCTGCGAATTTTGGACTCTATGTTCCCATGGTCACGTGAGGCATTTTTATAAATTTTATATTTGCAAGGTTTCCTTGTTGATTCTGTATCTCTAGAAAACACTAACTAATACACTCCCTCAAGAGGCCTTCTTAAAATAGACCTTAGGCAGGAGAAGAAAGTAATTTTAAATGAATTTTGAAATTGCACTATGAATTGGAGTGCATATTCTTCTGAATTGAGATGTTTTGTGATTATAAGTGTTTTTATTACCTTAAAATTATTTACAAGTCATGAGACTTGCCCTAAATTCTATCCAAAAGGCAGGTCAGCATTTGCTCCAGAATGTGTGTGCTTTTGGGGTGAGGAGGGTATAGCAGAGGGAGGAAATGGTCAGAATTAGGTCTGGCTTTTTTCAATGTAATAGTTATATTTGTGATGTTAAGCTAGCAACACATGTACATGGATTTAAACCCAAATTTGGATATCTAATCTTCACGTTAAAATGTTTTGTTAAATATTTCACTAATGTATAATAGACATCATGATTTAGGGAATACAGCATGCTAATGTAATAATAAGACACAGAAAAATATTTTAAACATATACCTACTGTGTGATCCAGCATTCTACTCTTAAGTAGCCATCTGGGAGGAATGAAAGCATATTTCCTCATGAAGATTTACACATGAATGCTCACAACAGCTTATTTGTAAGAGCCAAAAACACCTTCAAATATTCCTTCAATAAATGAAGTGATAAACATATTGTGGTGTATCTATATAATGGAATACTGCTATTCTGAAATGTAAAATAATAAAGTATGGACAGTGACGTGGATAATCTCAAATAGTTTTCTTCTGTGAAAGAAGGTAGACCAAAAAAATACATGAATTTATATGAAATTCAAGAAAATGTAGTCAGATTTTTAATGAAAGCAGGTAATTGTTCCCTGGAGAAGGGGGATAGAGGAGGAAAGGGAGGATTGCAAAGGGGCATGTTGAGATGTTTGGGAGTTGATGGATGGATGCTATTTTAATTGTGGTAATATTATCATAGGTGTATAGGTAGTTCAAAATTTTTAAATTGCACATTTTATATATGTGGAGGATATTGTTTATCAAATATAGCTCTTTAAAATGTTAAAAAAACTACATAAAATTGCTGTAAATAATTTCATCCCTATATAAACTTTTTAAAAGAAAAGGATAGGGTGTGCCATGGTGGCTCAACAGGTAGAGTTCTCACCTGCCATGCCAGAGATCCAGGTTTGATTTTTGGTGTCTGTCCTTGTAAAAAGAAGTAAAAGATAGAAAATTCCATTACTGGAAAACTCCACCATTCATTTTACAAAGGTATATAACCCTATTCCCAAAAACTGTATCATTATAAAAATATATGCTCATTTCACTTGTGAATATAGATACAAAAAATCAAAAATATAATACTAGGACAGGAAATGGTGGCTAAGTGGCAGAGTTCTCACCTGCCATGCTGAAGATCCAGATTTGGTTCCTGGTGCCTGCCCATGTATTAAAAAATAAGATAAAATAAAAAAATATGTTATAAAAATATATAATACTAACACTTAATCAGTTACTTAAAATAATAAATGCACTAAAATCAAATAGAATTTATTTCAGGACTACAAGAATGATACAGTAGAACAATAAGTTTAATAGAGAAAAAAGTAAATGAGTATATTGGTTGATGTTCAGGAGAAATTTGAAAAAAATAAGTTTCTCCTGGTTTTCTTAGAATATTTTTTTTCAAGGAAAACAAATTCCAATCTCAAATTAACATTCTAGCCATCATTTAAAAGTAAATTACTGTAGCTATTCACTTTAAAGTTCAGAGTAGAACAAGGATAGCAGTTATTTCACATGACTTTCAAACTTATTGATGACACAATATTTTAAAAACATTTACTATGTTCAATTTGTAAGTGAAAAAGAAAGTTTAATATTATCATTACTTTGGAATGATTTAGTCATTTACTTTAAAAGACAAGTTCATCCAATTTGTAAAGTGAATCAATTAGTGTATTTGGAGGCAATAAAGAAGTTTTATACCATAGTTTTATACAAATTGAGTATTTAAAAATTAATAGCTATGGTCTTTTTCTTATTGTTATAATTCAAGTTCTCTCACCTTAAATAACTACAACACTGGATAAAATGCATCAAGCATTTCTTTTCAGACATTGAAGGGCAGACAGCACTGGGTTGTGATCCCTGGGTAAGGGAACAAATGAAAAAGCTTTACAATCTCTTTGGCTTTCTATTTATAAACATTTTCCAGGTATTAACATAGTGAAGACAAACAGAGAGTCACAGTTTTGCTGAGCTGAAGAGACAGAGACAATGAAGTTTGGGAAGAGCAGTTGAAGATGCTAGAATGTGTGGGGAAAAATCAGAAAAAGTAAAACTTTGGAGAACAACTTCTGAAATCTGCAAGGTAGCCCCTTAATGATTTATTTGTCTGAATAATATACTCCTGTTGCATGGTGTGAGATTCCATGAGGCTAGACATGACACAAATACCAAGAAAAAAATTATCTTGCAGTGACAAACTCAGATTTGGGAGATGTAGAGTTATGATCTGCCATATTGGGCAGACTTCTTTAAACATTTACAGCATTCAGTGGATTACCCAGAAAAGCCACACATTGGGAATATGGTTAAACCATCCCTAGCTTCAAGTCTACTCTTTTGAAAGCAAACAAACAGAGAAGTTACTGTCAGCAGAGCAGCATTATAAGAAACATTACCTCATTAGGCAGAAGGAAAATGATGCAAGGTACAAACTCAGATGAACACAGAAGAATGAAGAGTGTCTAAATAAAAACTATGGAAGTAAACATAGTTTTTCTCCTAATTTCCTTAAAATATAATCAACTGTTTAAATGAAAACTCATATCAGTGTACAAAAAGTTTTAAACACACATAGAAGTAATGCATACAGCAATAGTAAAAGAAAGAGGAGGAAGGGGGTGCAAGGGGAGTGCAGTGGTAGAATTCTCACATGCCATGTGGGAGACCTGGGTTTGATTCCTGGTCCATGCACTTCAGCCCTCCCCTTAAAAAAAGAAAGAAAGAGGAGGAAAATAGAAGCATATTTTTACAAAGCTCTTATATAAATGTTTTAGAATATTATTTGAAGCTTTCCTATGATAATTGAAACATACATCATGAATATCTCATAATGAAATGAAAGAGAGGAGAACTATTGAACCAACAGAAAAGATGAAAAAGTCTAATAAGAGAGTACTTAATCCAAAATATGACAGGGGGGAAAGCAAAAAAAAAAAGAATGAAAAAGTAAACAAACAAAAAAGTTAACAGACCAAATCTAAATATATACCATCATGTTAGATTTAAGTGGACCAATTAGACTATAGAGATGATCAGACTGGTATTTAAAAATTAATAAGAGAATTTAGCAAAGTCACAGGATATAAAACTATAAGTTGTATGTTTCCACACCAATAAGCAAAAAAGTTGGAAAACTGAAATTTTAAAACTAAATGGAAATAAAAACAAGAGCATCGATACTAAGCTGTGAAAGGATGAATTATAAAAACCAATGTGCAAACCTTGTATGATAAAAATTACAAAGCTTTGCTAAAACAATCAAGACAACAAATTGAGAAATATCCTACATAAATGGATTAAATAATTCAATATTGTTATAGTGTCAGTTCTCAAAAAACACATATATACATTCAACACAATGTCATTCAAATTCTCAGCAGACTATTTTTTATAGAAACTGAGAAGCTGTTTTGAAAAGATATATGGAAATGCACGAGGCCAATTTCAAAAGATCTAGGAAAACAAAGATAGAGAAAATATATTGTCTGATTCCAAGGTATACTACAAAGCCAAATTAAACAGTGTGGTATTGGTATAAGAATAGATGTATAGGTTAATGAAGCAAAAAATTAGTCTAAAAACAGACTTATGTGTTGTACTTAAAATAAAAATATCAGGGAATTCAATGGGGGAAAGGACAGACTTTTTGGCAAGTAGTGCTAAGACAAATTGGATATCTTTAGGAAAAAAGAATCCTAATCCTTTCACATCATACACAAAAAGTAATTCGAAATCATATGTACCTAAAAGGAAATATAAAACTACTAATACTTCTAATAGAAAACTTAGAACAACTTTTTCTTGACTGTGGTAGTGTAGAGGCTGTATGTACCCCAGAAAGCATCATGTTCTTTTAACCCATTCCTGTAGGTGTAGACCTATTGTAAATGTGACATTTTCATTAGGTTATACTTGTTGAGATGTGACCTAGCCTATTCAAGGTGTGTCTTAGTCCCCTTTTGGAGTCCTTTATGAGAGGATAAAATAGATAAAATTAAGAGAAGCTCAAGAAAAAAGGCACCAGAGAAGCTGAGAGACAAGGACACACATATAGAAGCTGAGAGAGGAAGCCACTGAAGCCAGAAACTGGAAGTAACCACCCAGAGAGAAGGATCAGCAGACATCATCATGTGCTTTCCATGAGATGTTAAGTAAGCAGGAACCCAAAGTTGTGTCCCAGAGGAACTAAGTGAAGGCACAAAAATACTTAGAAAGGAAATCACTGGCATCAGAACTTGATAGCAGTAAAACTGGGAACAAAGATGAACAGATGCCAGTCACTCACAATGCATACATTTTATTGAAGGCAAATTATAATCCAATATAGATGATAAAATTTTTTTAACTTTCTTAATAACCAACCACAATCTTTTACTATTTAATGAGTGGATAAATTAAAACAAAAAATCAAAATTCTAAAATTATTTCTAGATAAGTAATAGAGGATTTCTTTGAAGGGATATATCCAACTTTTTTTTGTTGGATATAAAAATTGACATGATAAAAAAGTAAATGAAAACAAACACCATGTTTTGTTTTATTATTACTGCACTGTGTGTAATACTTTCTTACAATTTAAATAAGAATTGATTTTTTTCTATGAAAGAAAAACTTCATTCTAAATTGTCTTGCATATTGATGTTAACCAATATTTGCTAAAGCAGATTAACTTTCTAAAGTATACCTACACATGCATCTTTGCATGGATTTGTCTCTCTCAGAATAGGTTAATACACACTGACTGGTCATTAAACTAGAAACCAAAATGAAAATGGGCAAGGCTAAGATTTATAATTACAAAATTTTGACAGTTCATGGCAATACTGAACATATGATCTAATCCTATTTTAATCATCCTGTATCTAATAAATAACTTTATACAAACATTGAATAAAAGTCTGAAACTATTTTGGAACAGAAAATGAGAGACAACATAATAAATACACTTTAAGTACTGTCACTTTCCCCCATCTTTGACCATTTGACATTAATCTCTTGCCTAAATTCAGGGAAGTCTGTTGTGTTTGCCTCTCACAAATATGTACATCTTAAAATTCATCAATCCAATAATAGCAGTTGACCTTGTAAACAGCTTAATTTCATCACTCAAATGTGTTTCTAATTTGGAATTTAAAATGGAGAACAGAAATAATTTATTGATCTCTGGTCATGTGAAGATGCTTAGCAGTTAATAATCAGATCTGTGTTACAGGAAATAATCTTAATATTTAACTGAAATCAAAGTTAGGTAAAACCACCTTGATGCATTATAAGTATCCTCTTTATCATATACCAAACTGGGGTCTACAGGAGCTGTCAGCATGAAAATGAGACAGTTGAACAGCTTCCTAAGAATACTGGCAAAGTTAAGATCTAGTAAATGAGACAGAGATGTCTGTGGTGAAATGTAAGGAGACTTTAACTCCTATGAAGGATATATAAAAGCACATGCAACTTCAAGATCAAAGGTCAGGAATTATGAAAAGAGCAAAGGGATTGGTAGGTGGAATATGTACTTAGTAGAGGAAAAAATTCTAATGGCATAATTTTGCATGGCTTTTTAGAAGACTCAAAGTATCTTTCTTTAAACATTTTTACAATACATAAATAAACCATACGCTGAACACAGAATTTAGCAGGGAAATAACCTAGTTATGTGTCTGTATCTTTGTCCTAATGGTTCAACTATAAACCTGAGAGAATAAAGAGGAAAGAGAAACTCTTCTAACATGGAAAAATAAATTCCAATAAGTTGCCGATGTTGCCTTTTTAAAAGAGGGTGGGTATGGGTGAGATGATCAGATTCAGAAAAGTCCAGGATGGGGAAATAATAGTGTACATAAACAACCACAGATAGTTCCACAGTTAGTCCCTAGAAATTGGGAAATTCCATTCATATGCACAGAAGCTTTTGTTTTACAGCTAGGATTTTGGAAGGTGTGCTTTAAGTTAGAAAATTTACCTGTAGGAAAGAAATGAGGATGATATAGAAAGTTTTGTGGTATTTATTTTCATTCCTGCCATGTGGACTTGGTTTTAGCCCTATTGGCTGAGGGTTAAAAATTATCAACACTATTCAAGAGACCTCATGAGATTAGGGTCACAAGATTCCTACCATAGCATTCAAGATTCAAAGAGCAACAGAGTTTTCAAGCAGGCCAATGAAAGTTAATTTCATATGTAAACTTGGCTGAGTTATAGTGTTGAGTTGTTTGGTCAAGCAAGCACTGACCTGATGGATACAGTGAAGGAATTTACAAACATATCCAAATCATTGATCAGTTTATTACATCTATGGTTGATTACATCTGTAATCAACAAAGGAGATTGTTTTCAGTGAGAAAAGTTTCCACTTTCAATCAGTCGAAGGCCTTAAAGAACTGATGATTTCAGCCATCACAGATTAAAAATTTCTCTCTCCAGTCAGCTTTTCCTAGAGAATTCATTGCCACTACTGAGTTCCAAACTTGTGGGCTGCCCTATGGAATTGGACCTGCTAATCTCAATTGTAATGTAAGTTTCTATAATATGTATATTATATATAGCCATACACACACACACATGCATGCATGCACACATGCACACACACACACACACATGCATACACACGCTGTGGGTTTTATTTTTCTGAACCCTCACTAAACAGGGCCCTTCACTCCACCTTTCTGCAGCCCAGTTGAAATACTAAGAAAAAAGAAAGCCTTAGAAGAATGAAGAGCAAGATCAAGAATCACTGATGATAAAGGAGAATATAAGACTTCTCTGAATGTCCTTCTAGGCAAAAGATCCAAGGAAATAGAATCTTGAGCAGGAAAGAAACAATAGCTTCCGAGGTAGAAAAGAGACAAGTGCAAGAAGAAACTGAAAGAACCATTGTGGTTGGAGCAGACTGAGGATGTGGATTTCATAAAATGAGATTTAAGAAGTGGGTAGGAGCCAGATTACATAGGACCATGCAGATTGGGTTGAGAGTAGGTGCCATGGGAGGCCATGAAGGATTTTGTGCAATGGGGACTGACTAGATCTGAGCTGTTTTTTCTTAAAATAAATCTTGAATTCAAAATTCACACATCCTATTTTTAAAAAGTGAAAGAAAAAATATCTAGTGGTTAAGTCAATAGTCTAAAATGATGTGGTTAGGGTGGTGTGATGGTGGCTCAGTGGCATATTCTTGCCTGCCAACTCAGAGACCTGGGTTCAATTCCCAGAGCCTGCACAGGCAAAAAAAATGCAGTTAATTATCACTCCTTCATCTTAATTGTATATACATAGAGCATAAATGTTTCTGAAATAAAATGAAACATCAACAATCAATATTTTCCTGTATGCTGAGGATTGTTGAGCACTGAATCCTGTTCCCTCTAAAAAGCACGTTCAGACAAGGCCACAGTGGCTCAGTGGCAGAGATCTCATCTTCCATGCTGGAGACCATGGTTTGATTCCTGTTGCCTGCCCATGCCCAAAAAAAGTTGTGTTCAGATCCCACCCAACTCCTGGTCCTGCAGGTGTGAACCCATTTGTAAACAGAAATAGGAAAGTTGAAGATTTTTTAGTTAAGGTGTGCACAAACTTTATGAGAGTAAGCCCTAACCCAATATGGCTGAATTCTTGTATGCAAAGAAAATTGGACACAAGAGGAGAAGTCATAGAGAACAGCCAGAAGTGGAAGTCATCAGAATCCAGAAGAGAAAGAACATGTCACCATGTTTTGGATAAGGTGAAGAACCAAAATGTATTAGTTAGGGTTCTCTACAGAAACAGAATCAACAGGAAATATCTGTAACTATAAAATTTATAAAAGTGTCTCACATAACCATGAGAAGGTAGAGTCCAAAATCCATAGGGCAGGCTGTGAAGCTGATGACTCTGATGGAGAGTCTGGATGAATTCTACAGGAGAGTCTCACTGACCAAAGCAGGAAGTGAGCCTGTCCCTTCTGAATCCTCCTTAAAAGGCTTCCAGTGATTAGATAAAGCATCATTCATTGCAGAAGACACTCCCCTTGGCTGATTATAAATGGAAATCAGCTGTGGATGCAGCCAACATGATCATGATTTAATTCTATGAAATGCTCTCATAGCAAGAAGGCCAGCACTTGCCCAACAGAAAAACAGGTACCACCACCTGGCCAAGTTGACACATGAACCAGATCACTGCAGTCCAGGCCTTGTCAACTTGGCAACTATACACATCACCTTAAACCATACCTAATTTCTAAATCAAAAACAATGAAAGATGCATTTTTTTTCCTCACCTAACAATACTCAACCCTCCTGCATATAACCAGAAACACATTGAATCTTCCAAGAGTAGGGTTCAAGACCTTGGGTAATATTAATTCTTAAACTTGATATCTTACAACTTAAATAGTATAACATGAGCAAAAGAGCATTACAACCCTCATTTCTGAAACTGATCATGTGGACAGAGTTCATATTTATCACTACCTTCTTCCACTACTCATTCCATGCTCCCTTTACCCTCAGCAAGCACTTCAGATGGGTGTGGTTCTTTGCCTGGTGGGGTGACCCAAACCTTCATTCCTGAAGTTTCAGAGCCATTGGTAGTCCTGCCTGAATTGGGTTGTTGCAGTTTTCCATTGGTTTTAATCACAGTGCATGGCAGTACTAAAAGACACCCTAGGGGATCACCTACCTTCCAGGAAAACACTTCTTTAACTCCAGTGTGTCATTGCAGTCCTATTTCCCCCTGATAGGGTCAACCACCCCAGAAAGTAATGTAATCCCCTTCTTGGCTTGTTGATCAGGGGCATGAGTAGCCCAAAGTAACCAGGTGGCAGTCTTTGAGGTTCCAGTTCAGTGGACTCATTGTCATTTCTCCTGGTGGAAACAATCCCCCTTTTGGAACTAAATCCTGTAGACCAGCAGAGCTCAAGGTCACAGGGACAAGAAACAAAAATTTTCCTAGTGGATTACTGGGGGTAATAGTGAGTGATGCCACTCCCATTTCCACCCCTTGGTTCCTGAACCCATTAATCCTAAAGCTTTGAGAGAAACAGCACCATAAAGTTGATGCTGATTCAGAGCATACACAGCTTCCTGGAGAACATTGCCCCAGCCACCTAGTTGGCACCATAATTGAGTTCTCAAAAGGCCATTACACTGTTCTGTCAATCCAGCTTCTTCTGCATTATGGAGAACATGGTGAGACCAGAGAATTCCATGAGAATGTGCCCATTCCCAAACTTCTTTTGCTGTGAAGTGTGTTCCCTGATAAGAAGCAATGCTGTGAGGTATACCATGATGATGGATAAGGTATTCTGGTAAGTCTATGGATGGTAGCTTTGGCAGAAGCATTGCATGCAAGGAAAGCAAACCCATATCCAAAGAATGTGTCTATTCCAGTTAGAACTAATTGCTTCCCTTCCATGAAAGGAGTGATCCAATGTAATCAACCTGCCACCATGTGGCTGGCTGGTCATCTCAGGAAATGGTGCCATATTGGGGGCTGAGTGTGGGTCTCTGCTGCTCGCAGTTGGACAAACAGCAGTGGTTGTAGCCAGATCAGCCTTGGTGAGTGGAAGCCCATGTTGCTGAGCCCATGCATAACCCCCATCCCTACGATTATGACCACTTTGTTCATGAGCCCATTGGGCAATGATAGGAGATGCTGGGGAAAGACATTGACTAGTATCCACAGAACAGATCATGTTACCCACTTGATTATTAAAAGCTTCATCTGCTGAACCCTCTAGTGCACATTCACGTGGAACACAAATATCTTCATGCTTTTGGCCCACTCAGAACCTCTTCTGCAGACCTCTTTGTCACCTATTTTCCAATTATGGTCTTTCCAAATTCCCTGACCATCCAGTAAAACCATTAGCAACAGTCCATGGGTCAGTATAAAAATTCACTTCTGGCCAGTTCGCCTTTCAAACAAAATTAACAACCAGATGCACTGCTTGAAATTCCGCCCACTGGGAGAATTTCCCCTCACCACTGTCCTTCAAGGACACCCCAGAAAGGGGTAGGAGTGCTACAGCTGTCCACTTATGGGTTGTACCTGCATATCATACCAAACCATCTATAACCAGGCCTGTGTTTTCTCTTCTGCAATCAAGTCATTGTAAGGAACTCCCCAGGAGGCCATGTTCTCATCTAGTAAAGAGAAGGTAATGTGGCCAGAGTGGAGACCATGGGTATTTGGGCCACTTCCTCATGTAACTTACTTGTGTCTTCAGGACCTGCTCTGGCCCTATCTCAAATATATCGCTTCAATTCTATTATGGAGTGCTGCTGCATATGCCCAGTTTTATGGTTTGATGGGTCAGACAACACCCAGCTCATGATAGACAACTTAGGTCTCATGGTAACTTGGTGACCCATGGTTAAACATTCAGTCTCTACTAAGGCTCAATAGCAGGCCAAAAGCTGCTTCTCAAAAGGAGAGTAGTTATCTGCAGCAGATGGTAAGGCTTTGCTTCAAAATCCTAGGGTCTACATTGGGATTCTTCTATAGGGGCCTGGCAAAGGTTCTGAATAGTATCTCTATTTGCCTCTGACATTTCCGGCACCATTGGATCTGCTGGATCATATGGTCCAAGTGGCAGAGCAGCTTGCACAGCAGGCTGGACCTGTTACAGAACCTCCTCTTATTCAGGTCCCCACTCAAAATTAGCCAATTTTCTGGTCGCTTGATAAATTGAGCAGAGCAGCTCATCCAAATGAAGAAATATTGTTGCCAAAATCCAAAGAAACCAACTAGGTATTGTGCCACTTTTTTGGTAATAAGAGGGGTTAGATGCAGCAATTTATCCTTCAGCTTTGAAGGGATATCTTGACATGTCCCACACCACTGGACTCCTAGAAATTTCACTGAGGTGGAAGTCCACTGTATTTTTGTTGGATTTATTTCCTCTCCTCTGACATGCAAATGCCTTATCAAGAAGTCTAGAGTAGTTGCTACTTCTTGATCACTAGGTCCATTCAACATGATATCATCAATATAATGGACTAGCGTGATGTCTTGTGGGTGGGAAAAACAATCAAGTCCCTGTGGACAGGATTATGACATAGGGCTGGAGACCTTATGTACCCCAATGTAGGACTGTGAAAGTATATTGCTGATCTTGCCAGCTGAAGGCAAACTGTTTCTGGTGGTCTTTACTAACAGCTATTGAGATAAAAGAATTTTCCAGATCAATAGCTGTATACCAGGTACCAGGGGATGTATTGATTTGCACAAGGAATGATACCACATCCAGAACAGCAGCTGCAATTGGACTTACTACCTGGTTGAGCTTATAATAAGCCACTGTCATCCTCCAAGACCCATCTGTTTTCTTCACAGACCAAATTGGAGAGTTGAATGGTGATGTGGTGGGAATCACCACCCATGCATCCTTCCAGTCTTTAAGAGTGGCAGTAATCTCTGAAATCCTCCAGGAATTCAGCATTGTTTCTGGTTTACTATTTTGCTAGGTACGGGCAGTTTTAATGGCTTCTGCTTGGCCTTTCCCACAATAATAGCCCTCGCTGCCTGAGTTAGAGAGCCAATGTGGGGATTCTGCCAGTTGCTCAGTATGTCTATTTCAATTACGCATTCTGGAACTGGGTAAATAACAACAGGGTCTGGCCCCTGGACCCATTGTGAGATGGACCTGAACTCCATTGGTCACCTGACCTCCATAAGCCTCCACTCTCACTGGTGGGCCAAAGTGATGTTGTGGGTTCCCTGTAATTAATGTCACTTCTGAACCAGTATCAAATAATCCCCCAAATATTGGATCATTTCCTTTTCCCCAATGCACAGTTACCCTGGTAAAAGGCCATAGGTCTCCTTGGGGAAGGCTTGGAGGATGATTAACAGTATAAATTTGTAGCAGTGTAACAGTGTTCTCCCCCAAAAGGGACCTGGCCTCCCCTTCATTCAAGGGGCTCTGGGGTCTGTAAATTGTCTAAATTGAGTAAGGGGTCATGACCCTGTGTTTTTGTAATTCAAGTTAGACTTCTGTTCATTTGACCTAGAAGTCTTTTGTTTATACAGCTCAAGCAAAAATTTAGTAGACTGCCCATCTATTATACTTCTAGGTACCCCATGATTTACTTGCTAATGCCATAAATCTCTGTGAGTCAGATTATTTTGACTCCTGCTTTGAGTTTGCTGTCTATTATAATAGCCAGGTCCACCCTGTTTTGGTGATTATGTGCTGCCACCTGGCTTCTAACAACTTGAGATCTGGTCATTCCCATTATGTTTAAGGATTCTAGCTGAGTGACAGCAGTTCCTACAGTAATATCTGAACTACAGAAAAATACAAGTGCAGAGCTCTTCAGGGATGATGGCACTAGTCTAACAAATTAATTTCTTATGGTTCTGGTATAAAGGTTGCATGCTCTGGACATTCCTGGAGTATAAGAGCAAGCTTTGCATGATAAATCCATGCTAACATTCTAATCTCTTTAAGCATCTGGGTCCCCTCATCTACATTATACCAGGGCAGTTCTGGGATTTCAACCTAAGGTAATGTTGGTCACCTTTTGATCCACATTTCAGCCAACCATCCAAACAAACTGTTAGTACCTTTTCTCACCCCTCAAGCTATAACATTGAATGCAGAATCTCTGCTTAGTGGGCCTATATCAATAAATTCAGCCTGATACAATCTTGTATTCCTCCTGCCATTATCTCACACCCTTAAAATGCATTGCTAGACATATTCTCCTTATTTCTGTCTAAATAAATTGGAAAACTCACACAGTTCTTTTGGAGTATAATGTACCTCTTCATGTGTGATACTTTATACCTCAGCTTTAGGGGCCTGTTGGGATTTTAGTTTAGTTATAAGTCTGAAAGAAATGAGGGATGGTGGGGGTAGGTCATGAAAAGAATTAAAAGCATCTTCCAACCCATTTGCTTCAGGGCATTCATTTGCAGTTTCATATGGTGGAACAGGATTAATTACTCTAGGGCTAATACCTTCAGGTGGTGGTTGGGTGACCAACTCATCAGGGCAGGCTTGAAGTGGGGCAGCTATGTCCTCAGGGCAGACTATTACAGGGTTGTCTAGAGGAGACTCAGCATGGCATAGGGTTTCAACCTCTCCACCTAAATCATCAATCCATATGTTGCCATCCCATTTTTCATAGTCCCACTCCTTTCTAATCAATGCCCTCACTTTTACTGCAGACACCATGCAAGATTGAGATTTCAGTTTATGTTGTAAAGTTGCTGCTCTAACAATAAGATTCTGAATCTGATTTCTGGAGACCTCAAGTCTACAGCTACAGGAAATACAATTTTCCTTCAAGACACTCATAGTAATGTTTTCATCTCTCAGACAGTGTGCAAGCTTCTCATTTGAAGCCTTAAGTTCAGCCCTTTTACTCATTAATGCATACAGTGTTATCTAACAACAACCAGCCAGCATCTCTATACTTCCTATTTCCACAATAATCCATAAAGTTCACAAAAACATTATCCCCCAGAGTCTGGCTTCATACAAGCAAAGCATTAGAAGAATTGATGGTGATATTTTTGACTATCTCTTTTGCCAACTCACCCCATGGATTGGCGGTATCATTCTGATTACAGGAATCAAAATCCTTAGTGCCTTTGAGTACAGTCAGAGAAGAAAACCAATCATTCATACACATTTTTAAGATTTCATTTTCTAAGAACTTCTCCTGGTACCAAGTTGCATTAGTTTGGGTTCCCTAGAGAAACAAAATCAACAGGAAATATCCATAAATATAAAATTTATAAAAGTGCCTCATGTAACCATGGGGATGTAGAATCCAAAATCCATAGGGCAGGCTTCATAGCTGATGACTCTGATGGATGGTCTGGATGAACTCCATAGGAGAGGTTTGCTGGCCAAAGCAGGAAGACAGCCTGTCTGTTCTGAATTCTCCTTTAAAAGATTCCAGTGATTAGATTAAGCTTCACTCATTGCAGAAGATACTCCCCTTGGTTGATTATAAAAGGAATCAGTTGTGTATGCAGCCAACATGATCATGATTTAATTCTATGAAATGTCTTCACAGCAGCAGACAGGCCAGCACTTGCCCAACAGATGAACAGGTACCATCACCTGGCCATGTTGACACATGAACCTGACCACAAAAAGATTGCCAGCCAGCCAGAAGATACTCATCCTAAGAGAAAGCAAGCCTTCTAGCCTCTGAAACCATGAGCCAATACATTTCTGTTGTTAAGTGAACCCATTGTAAGGTATTTATTTTTGCAGCTGAGAAACTAAAACAATGGTGTATGTTAAGTGCCTATATAGACAGAAGTCTGACTCTGTTCTATAAGAGGAGAATGGGGTGATGGGACTATTTGAAATCTGAAACAGTGACTGTGCCTTATGGTTCAGGTCTATATAGGATAATCTGAAGTGTTGCCTGTTTGCCAAAAGAATGTCACATCTCTACTGCAACTGATATCCACAAACTACAGACCCTAAACAGACAACACCCTGTAACTGTGTCTACAGTTTGTGTCCTTCCTCCACAGTGGCAACAGGATTTTAGCATCTCCACCCTAATCCAGACCCTAAATGGAGATAAAAAGGCTTACTTTGGAATAGAGGACAGAATCAGAAAGTAAGGTGGAAAGTTTAAACGTGATGAGTGCCTATCATGTATCATGTTAGAGTTGGGACAAGCTGGCAGGTTGCATCAGAAGTCAACCATTCCCTTTTGGAGGACTGTGTCCTGGCAAAGCTGGATCATGGGGTTCATGGGATGGAAACTTTAAGATAGTCCATGATCTGAGCTTGAACTGTGGAGACTCTTGCTTCAATCCTGCAACCCAATGGAATCATCATAGGCTTGACATTAGAATCTTTCTCAAATTAAGAGCATTTCCTCTGCAACAAGGGGAGATGCTGCCATATGTGCCACCTAAGTATATTTCTTGCATCTTCATCATAGCCTTCCCTGCAAGTGTATTTCCCCTCGTTTAGTTCACAGAATTTATTGTTACCTTGGTCTATGGTATGACTAGCTGCAGGATACACAAAGGCCCCAAATGATAGGCCTGGAAACTAGTTGGGGGGTGTCTTGTTTTGTCAGGTCTCCAATAACAAAAACCAGATACTGGTTGGCTTAAGCAATAGGAATTGATATCTCATAATTTTGGAGGCAAGAAGTCCAAAATCAAAGACCCACCAGGCCATGCTTTCTTCTGGAATCTGTAGTGTTCAGGTACTCAATCTACTTTGCCACAATCCTTGGGCTTCCTTGGCTTGCATCTCTGCCCTGTCTGGCAATCTGTCTCACTGATCTCCTCCTCTGGCTTTCTCTGACTACTGACTGGCTGAGTCCAAATTTACTCAGCCTTAGAAGGAATGCTGTCAGTTGGATTAAGAGTCATATGAGTCAATTTGGCCTTTTCTAAATAGGATCTTCAAATATTCAATCACAATTAATTCCATGCCTTAACAAGTAATAACATTTTTCAAGGCCCTATTAACAGATGAGTTCATAACCTCAGGAACACAGAGAAGACTTTAATATGTCTTTGATGGCATACAAGATTTCATCTCCAATAGAAAAGAAAAGACTGACAAGAATGGCACAATCTAAGTATCCACTTTCCTAGACCAAACAAGGAGAATGTCTTCCCAGGGTTCAGTGCAATTGAGCATTTTTGGTCACATGGGCCACAAAAATAGGAACTGAACATGGCCATGTTGTGAGTCACAAATGCTTTGTGTTTTTGATACTCTACAACTGGTAGGCACTTGGGAGCTAGAGGCTGTCTTTTTCTGTATGCCACTCTTGCTGGGCACTTGGAAGGGGCTGAATAAATACTTAGCTCTCTAGCCTTCAGTAATCACGGTGGTCTGAGAACAGCATTCCTAACATACCAATATTCCTAAAGCACAAAGAGAGGTTCTGTCATGGAACCAATACCTATTTCTTTCATGGGGCCACTGGAAACTGGATATGGCTCTCAAGTTCCCCAGGAGATCAGTGGGATTATAAGTGTTGGAGAACTACTTCTCCCCATCATAGCTCTGAAAGAATGGCATATCCCCAAATATCAAAGAGAAATGAAGATCCACTCCCCTGTTTGAGCAGAAACTTGCAGTAATAAATCCTCAATTTTCCTATGACTTGATGGCACAACAATGTTTGCATCTTATCTTAAGGATGCCATCCTAGGATGGTAAGCACGGGTGAGATAAAAGAGGCAATTACCTACTTTGACTGTCTATTGGACTCTCATTTGGTCTGTGATTAATTATCTACTGCTTAGAACAACAGATTCTCAAATGAGCTGACATGGATGAGTATTAGAGGTTGAGAGAGGAGAAATCTCCATCTCTTGACTTACTGGGGGGCTCATATGTGCTGTGGGGTCACAATCTTCCTGTGTTTGGATTCCAGCTTTGTCATTACCTCGATAAAACTAGGCATGAGACACCAGCTCTCTTAACCTTGATTTCCTCATCTACACAATGGGTCTAACAACATCAAACTCACAAAGTCGCTGTACAAATTAAGCTACATATTACACTGCCTAATGTGCCATTTATCACAGAGCTAGGGGAGTTCTGCATAATCTCCATTCATTGCTCCCCAAATTGCAATATTAGTCCAAGATGCTAAACATAGATTTCCATACAGGAAAGTTAAATCCCTACATATTTCCAAGTTATATTAAGATAATATTTGTTTCTGATTAAATAATGGGGGGTGATAATACATGAGACAAGCAAGAGATATGGTGTGGAAGGGGGATGTGATGGGGAAGCAGTGTAGTTAGAAAGAAGTGGACAGACTAGAGACATTTTGATAAACAGCATCAATATGATGAGTTAGAATTGGGGGGTGAGGAGAAAAGAGAAGATTCCTTTTGGAGAGGATTGTCTTTCAGAAGTTAAGAAATTTATAGATACAAGCAAAAAAAGTGTTCCTTTGTATCTAATGAAGTCTACATTTGTATATATGTGTACATATACATGCACATATATGTACACAAACACAGCTACACAAAATGGAAATGACCATTCAATTTTATTAGTCACATTCTTTGCTATTCCAAAGGATATTATAACAGTATAGAACTTCTTCATTAAATGCTATTATATTTGCCTATGTGTACAGGACATTTAGAATACCCAATACAGATATAATTCTAATGAACTTGAAATATCAAAAGTAAATATTTCACATTTTAGTTCCATCAAATTCTGATCATGCTCCTTACAATCATTCAAATTCCAATGTGTTCTTTTGTGTTCTATGTTTTAATGAGACATTTTAAGCTGTGTATCCTAATTACACACTTCACCCAACTCATCAGTGCACATACCACAAGTGTTCATTCACTGGTCAATTATTTACTACAATATTGAATTTGTACCAAAAGATCTACAATTTAAGGAAAGTAGTACCTTGCAGTGTACAATGTTAATGATGCATGAGAATGCTTACAGAGGGCTGAACTAATAAAATCCATTTCATATCAGCCCATTAAAAAATCTTGGCTTTTTGGTTGGAATTAGCAGACCAACTAATAGAACAGAGCAAATCAGAATAAGAAAATAAAACATCTTGAAAAAAATGGCTATACTTTTAAAATTATGAATCTTTTCATAGTATTACCATATGTGCTCTACAATGTGATTTTTGTTGACACCTTTTTTCTCTAGTGTATCACAAGCTATTTTAATGGTATGTATTTACTAAAACTTTATTGCACCATTCCAAACTTATAGAATACCTGCAAAAAGTACCTTGTAAGTGTAAGCATATTTTTCTTAAGAAGACAAGAGTATTTGCACATACAGAACATATCACTTTCAAACACACACACAAACCTCTGAATCTAAAATTCAAAATTAGTACTTTTTGTTTAGTTTTACTAATTCTTAGGATGGAAGAAAATTAGGATTTGTTGTTAACTTAATTATCTAATCCAACACTCAAATTATAAATGAATAAATTTTAATCCATGTGAGTTAAATGACTAGTTCAACATGCATATTAAACTACTGGCTGAACCCATGTCAAAATTTCCTGTAATTTTCCAGTCTCTGCTTCTCTGCATCCATTCCATTCTTCCCTACCCTCTTTTCACACTGTTTTACTCTTTACACAGCGTAGGTATATTTGGATCTATGTACTGCAGATAAGAACATGTTCTTTTACTTAATCCATTTCTGTGGGCATGAACATATTGTCAAACTTTTTGATGAGGTTACTTCAGTTAAGGTGTGACCCACTTCAATCAAGAAATGTCTTAATCCCAGTACTGGAGTATCTTGAAAGCAGAATGAAATTCAGGTAAAGAGAAGTCATAGACAGAGCAGCCAGGATCTAATCAACAGAACCCAGAAGAGAAGTAAGAGGCCAGGAGAGGCTGGCCATTATGTGCTAGAGGAGTACAGGATGAAGTCTATATGAGTGAGGCATGATAATATTTGACTTTTTGTTTCTCACATGTCATTCAACATACAGTTCTTAAGGTTCATATACCTAGTTGCATACCTTATAATGTCATTCCTTCTTGGGGCTGCTCAGTAGTCCATTGTATGTATACACCACAGTTTTGTTGTCCTTGCATTCCTCAGTTGTTGTACCCTTAGGGTATCTCCATTACTTGTGGATAATGAACACTGCCACCATAAACCCCAGTCTGCAAATATCCATTCATGTCCCCACACTCAGTTCCTCCAGGTATATACTAAGCAATGGGGCATCAGAAGGATATGACAACCCCAACCCTAGTCTCCTGTGGAGCCACCACACTGCCCTCCAAGGGGCTGAACCTCTCAGTTTTCCTACTGACAGTGAATAGATACATCTCTTTCTCCACATTTTCTCTAGCACTTGTTTCTTTCAGATCGTTTTAAATAGTTTTTTTCACATATCATATAAGGCATCCTAAGTAAATAGACATGTCTTTGCCACCACAATCTGTAGGAACACATTTCCATTTCTTCCACTGAGATTCCACATCCTTTCCCTATGCCCTCCATCTGCTGACATTTAGTTTTAAATAATGCCTTTGCCATAACTGACTTTGATGAGACTTTGTACTAAGCACTTGTTTCTGATATCACTTGAGGCTTTTGGGATATTGCGGTGGAATGAATATATTTTGCAGCCAGAAAAAAATAAGTCTTTGGGGGATGGGGGTTCAGAGAGTGGAGTGCAGTGGTTTGAAGCCATATGTACCCTAGGAAAATATGGTCTTAAATGTAATCCATTCCTGTGGAGCCCATTGTGAGTAGGATCTTTTGATAAGACTACTTCAGTTTAAGATGTGGTGTGCCTTATTTAGGATGGGTCTTAATTCTCTTACTGAAGTTCTTTATAAGAGAGTGAAATTCAGACAAAATGCTGAAAGCAATGAAATCCAGTAGAGAAGGGAGAGACTGGCAGATCCTGCCATGTGCCTTACATAAGACAAAAGAGCCAAAAATCTCCAGCAGCCCATCTTCTGGAATAAAGCATCGCCTTGATGATGCCTTAATTTGGACATTTTTCCAATCCCAAAACTCTTAGCTGATAAATTCCCACTGTTTAAGCCACCCTATTTCATGGTTGCTTCAGCAGCCTAGGGAGATAAAACAGGATAAGAGAACCAGAGTTATATATAATCTCAGCTGTGACATTTATATCCATGTCATTTGGTGCATGTATGTAAATTTTTGCCTGGGCTTCCTGCACATATTCATCTTCAAACACGTTTTTCCTTCCCTGGCTTCCTTCATGGCCTGGCATGCATCACATCAGGAAAAGGGTTTCCCTGACTCACTACTTAGATTAGCCACAGCATAAATGCTGACATCTCCCTTTGCTCATATTTTGTTAAAGGATTTAATGAAGTATTATTTACCAAAAACTCATAAAATCCTCCATTTTAAGTGTACATGTTAATGAATTTTCATAAATGTACACAGTTGTGTGACGTTCATCATACCTCAGTTCTAGCACACTTCCATTTCCCCTGTAACTCCCTCCTGTCAGCTCTGCAGTGGGTTCTAACTCTCAGCAGCAACTTAAAACAAATATTAGTTTGACTTTTGCCTCTACATTTTTCTAGAAATTTCAAATCAATAAAATCATACAACAGGTGTCTGTTGTGTCTAGGTTCTTTCAGGTAAGAAAAATGTCTTGATATTCACCCATATTTTTGCATGTATCAGTAGTCCATTCCTTTTTATTATGGGGCTGCATTCCTTTACATAGATATGCACTCAGGCTATTTCCAGGTTGTTTGAGGTTCTCTCTTTTCTTTAACATTCTTAGATTTTGCACAAAGTAGTAAAGAGATGCCAGAGCTATCCTGGTGACCTGATATAATTCTTTCCATCACCTCTACAAATTATAAGGGTTTGTGTGGGATTTTAATTTTATTTTTTCCACTTATTTCTCAAGAATCATAAAAATTCTCAAGAGATTTAATAGTAAGTACATATAGTCATTCAGTTTTTGCAGATGAAATTTTCTAAATATAAACAGTACCCTTTGTCCCCAGTAGGAAATACTTGTAACATTATTAGTGTGTTTGTACATCTGATTATTTCATTATCTGAAGCATTCAGAATCTATGAGGAAAGGAAGTTTTTTAAGTTGCTGTTTTTTTAAAAGTTCTTACTCCAGTTTTCCCCAAATTTAATGAGCAAAATTCATTATTTCTTATTTTTCTATAATGCCATTAAGATTATGTCACACATAATAAAAGTAAAAATAAATTTAAAAAGCCTGTTTCAAGTCTCTAATAACAGTTAAAGGACACTAGATTTCAGTCAGTTATTCCTATCTCTAAGAAATTGTGCAGTGATAGGTGTAGCTCCTACTACTGACCGCTGACATACAGCAGTGCTACATACCTTCTTTCCTACTTCATATGATGGTTTTCTGACAAGACGTCTGGCAAAGCTGTGATTCAGCAACTCTAGAAAATCCTCTCATCTGATTTTCCATTTTGGAAGATCGACTCTGGAAAGCCTTTTATCTCATTTTCATATTCTCTAAACCTAAGAGCCAAAACCATTAACAATTAAACAGCATTGTCTCAGATGGAAACCACCATAAAAACATATGTAAAAGTATTATTTGATGTTTATACATGAAACTAAGAACAAACCATGGTATGCATGCCATAGATGACATAAAAATGGAAGGAAAAGCATAGCCTAGATTTTTCATATAGAAATTTATGGCCCACTTTTTCAGTGTTTTGAAGACTCCATCTGTGCTTTGATTTAGAAATAATCACTGGAATAACATATTTCAGTAACAATACAACTTAAAATCTATATCCATCTTTTATCTCTCAAATTGTCATTTCTTGGGACATGTGAAGCTTTAGCCAACTATACTGATCAATTTTATGTCTCAACTATGTCACAGAATAAAAATCACTACAAAAATATTGTATGTATTTTAGAGGTAATGGGAGGTGTGGTTTTATGAAGGAAAATATCTTGCATTTATGACATATGTTAAATTTCCTCTAATAGCAAGATGCCATTAGAATGGGAAATGTTATTTAGGTCATAGTTTATGCATTTTAATTTCATCATCTGACCAGAGATGGCCAAATAGCTGACCATAATATCTAATTTTTATGGTTCTTATAAAAGGTTTTCAGTATAGTTTCTTATAAATTGTATGTCTTTGTACCTATTTTCTCTCAAAAAAAGCTGAAGCATTAGCTAATACAATATTTTTAGTGTATTGCAGAACTCAAATTAAAACAAAACAAAAACATAACTTACTCTGTTACTTACAGAACCATAGTTCCTTTCTAACTTCTCTCTGCTTGAAGTGTAATCCCAAACAGTTCAGATAACATACACCATTCAGAGAATGTCTTATTTGTTCCATTCTCCTTATCTATAGCAGTAACTCTGCTGTGGTTAAGTATGGTAAATACTTTATAATGAACTTTCAATCTCAAATATTTATTTGATCCTTAAAAGAAACTTAAGTTAAAGCTAAATGGAAATATATCAGTCATGTAATTTAGATATAAGTGAGAATAGATAAAGGGCTATTATGTGATGCACTCCTTTTTCTAACACAGGCAGATAACCAATGAGTTTAAGAAAATAAGATGAGCAAATTATTCTGACAATACTTAAGTAGAATTTAAGTTGTGAAAAAAATCTTTCCACCATTTTACTTTGTGCCACATTGGCAGCTGTACAGATCAACCTATCCATATTGCCTCTTTTTTTTTCAGTTAACTGTGGAAAATAACCAAGAGTGGCTTACTCATCTCATTTACAACCACCTTGAAATTTTCATCCTTAGCAGATTAGAGGCTAGAAAAGGTAAACTACCTTTCTTATGTCCCTTAAAGCTCAAGTGCTTTACCTGGCCTTGCTTCCACCCAATAGATGGCCATCTGAGATTGTGCATGGATAAAGGAACATTGAGAATTGTCCCATGACCTGGTTCCTAAAGCTTTTGCCCAGAAATGCACATATCCTTTCAACTCCTATCTATTGGCTCATATTTATTTTATAAGACCAAGTCACATGGCCTAACCTTAACCACTTGTGTTCAGTATAATTGCCCCCAGGAAGGGCAGCAAATATTTAAAAGCAATGATATAGTACTTTAAACAGAACAGCACAACCTTATTTACATCAGTGAATGGATTGTAGGGAAACAAGAATAGAAGAGTAAAGCTAATTGAAAAATTATTTCCAATGTCCACCCTAGATCAGTTTCTACAGAGCACTTGGAGTTGAGGAGAATGTGATATATGTTTTTATGGTAGAGTCAACATGGCTCATTGGCAGAATAGATGTGGAGGAATAAGGAAAGAGATCATTCAAATATGACTCCTAGATTTTTTATTTCATCAGTGATGACAAGCATGAATGCAACAAAAGGTAGAATTCAGGAATGGTGCTTCGCCATGAAGGAGAATTAAATCATTCTTTCCACAATTATCACATCAAAGGTGCCAGGAGATGATGGATCTACATATGTCTTCCCAAGCATTAAGGAATAGATAATACCTATATTGTGTAAATTGATCCAGGGCCAAAGAAATATATTTTGCAAGTATATTGCAATATTGATAACAAAACTTAATGGAATACTGGAGACACAGGTTCAATTTCTGGTGCCTGCCCAAACCAAAAAAAAAAAAAAAAAAAAAAAAAAAAAAAAAAAAAAAAAAAAAAAAAAAAAAGCTTAATGGAGAAAGCACCAAAAAGTGAAATTTTAGCCCATCTATACTTTCAATGTAGATTCCTTTTCATAAAATATAAATTCATACTAAGCAAATTTAATTCCAAATAATCTGAAAGTAATAATGCAAATAGTGTATAATCCAAAAACACATGGGTGATTAAAAATTTAGAAAATCACTAATGTAGTAAACAAATAAATAGGTCAAAACAGCATGTTAATCATATCACCTCTCACCCCTCTCTCTGAGATATGATGCCAGAGCCTCTGTTCTTGGAATTTCTTTCCCAGATGTTTTGCCTAATTGGACAGTTAGAATAGAACAATGTAATTCAATTACTTTCCACTCAGTTTTTCCCAGTCTCAGTCTCTAGTGGATAATTTGTAACTCGGTGATCTCCAATGTAATTGACTCTCAGTTAATGGGCCCCAAAGTTTTCCCTGCAGGATTAATTGCTTTAGGGGACTTCCACAGAGGAGGCAGTGAATGCCTTTGGATTTTTTTCATGTAATATTTCTTGCTTCTTTATTCACTATCAACAGTGGATGAAAAAGGTGGAATAAACACATATTGTAAACATTGAAGGCAGGAAACAACTACTTAGAAATAATTGAGTTTATTTACTTATACCTTCACTTATTCACTCACTGAATGAATACTTAGAGTTTTCCTAAGATGTTCTAAACAGTGTGCTGGCTAGTGAGAGTGAAAGTTCTTAAAGAATCTTTTTTTTTAAAGTTAACACAGAAGTCTAGACATATAGAAGATTTGTTAATCAAAAAAGAAAAAATAATAAGGCCCTTGTTTGCTGAAAACAAAAATTCAGGAGATATTTTTGACTGATAGAAGTTGAGATGTTTTTGGTCAATAATCCTGTCCGTAGACTGTATAAATACAACATAGATAGTGGGTACTAAGTGTAGAAAATGGAGTACAGAGACCTTATCCAAGTTTTCTGTGTTCCATTTGTGGTTCCAGCAGAAAACAGATGGTACATACTTAAATTATGATCATTCAGGTAGGATTTTTAAAAGCATCTAATTGCAAAGATATAAAGAAGGGGTAGGGAAAGCACAAGATATATTGCAGCACCTGCCGGGGTTGGGAATAGTGTGGTTGCAACCAGCCTCAGCAGTTCAAAGGAAGTGAGAGAGGGGCTCTTTCAATAGTCATGGGGAAAGGGGCACTCTGGAGAAAATATATACAAAGTTCTCCATCCTTTCTCCCCACTAACCTCCTGTTTGGCTCCCCAGTGGCCAACTCCACCAAGAAGCTAGAGGACATGTTAACTAAGTTACTATAGATCAGCACTCCCAAGATTAAGAAGTAGAGTGAGTAAATCTGGAGGGGAAGACAAATGCAAGCCATCCACTGAAGTCATCTCAAATACAGAGTATATTTTTTAAATTAAATTTATAACAAAATATTATGAATATAATCTGGAGGGGAAAACAAATAGCAAGCCATCCACTGAAGTCATCTTAAATACAGAGTATAATTTTTAAATTAAATTTATAACAACTTATTATGAATATGAGCATATATAGAGCATAATGCCTTAACCAGAACTTATGTGGCATTATAGTGTAACTTGTGTGTCTTGTCCCCTCTAACACACACACCCCACATTATGAATCCCCACATATGTACAACAGCAAATGAAAGCTTTTTAACTCCAGTTCCACAGAGTGAATACTGTTCTCAGTGTTCTTTGCTTCCGCCTCACTGTGAAGCTAGAATCTAGGTATGGTCTCTTGGGACAAGTGCACTCCCCTTAACTGCCACCAAAAGCAGTTGATTCAGACCACGTGCACCTGCAAACAAGCTAGATGTGGATGCCTCCTACATCACCTGTGCCATTAGCTTAACTGCCCACCTCATGCAAGCTGAAATGATTTTTTAAGGTTAATGGTGGACCGTTGCCCACAGCCAAAGAGGTCTTTTTGGTCAACAATGTTTCCCACAAAAATAGTTCACACTGCAGTTTGTCTAGGACACAATCCTACCCCAGGTTCCCTGCTTTCTAGTGGAGATCCATCATTCTTTTCATTCCTTTAACAGTTAACACAGGCATTGATATACTTGGATTCAACTCTACCATTTTATTATTTGTTCTATACTTGTCTGCTTTGTTTTTGTATCAGTTCCTGCTTTTTTCTGGATGATTTAAATATTTTTAGACTCCCATTTTAATTTTCCCATTTTTAATCCATATCTCTTTGTATTATTTTCTAGTGGTTAATCTAGGGGTTGAATTGAAACTGTTAGCAGCCTAATAAGAGTTAACAATACGCTACTACTAGTAAAATATAGAAACCTTGCAACTGGATAGGTACATTTAACCCCCTGGTCATTGTTAGTTATATTTGTTATATGAGCTACATCTACATATATAATGAACTCCACAAGACAATGCTATAATGTTGCTTTAAGCAGCCATATGCATTAAAAAGAAATTAAGAGAAAAATAGTCTTTTATATCCACTTATATTTACTATTTCTGATCTACTTCGTGCCTTCATGTAGATTTGAGTTTCGCTGGTATCTTAACCTTCAGGGTGAATTTTTTTTTAACCCCTGGCCTTCTGTTTGGGACCAGATCGGACCCAGTATAGGGGTGTGAAATTCAGTTTATGGGGACTCTAATCATGTACACACCAGAAGTGCCTGGCGGGCGGGGACTCACTGGGTTAGCACAGAAAACACCCCCGGGGCTCCACTCCGAGGCCGCCCCGCGGGTCAGCCCAGCCTAGTGGATCTGCTTCCCGCACCCGGCGCCTCTGGCCTCCGTTTCTCCGCCGGCTACCGGTCAACCGTCCCTGCCAGTGGCCGTTGCTCGCGAGCCCCGCCCCCCTCGCGCGTCTCGCGCGAAACGGTTGCCGCTGTGGCTGGGCGCCCCGTTGCGGGGCCGCCCGGTTGGTCTCGCGGCTGCCGCGCGCCTTTGGGGACAGCTCTGCCGTTCCTGCTCGCCCCCCTCCTTCTGCCCGCGGGATGCGCGATGCCCGCCCGCGCCGCTGCGGGGTCCTTTTAGGTTCTGTCCGAGCTACCCGGTCCTTCCTCATGCCATCCGCCCGCCTGGCCTCTGTCCTCTGCTGGGTCCTTCCCCTCGCCTTGGGTCTCCAAGTGGCCTTTGATGGTAAAGGTGAGGGGACAGCTCACATTCTACACAAATTCCCACTGTTATCACTGGGGGGGCGCTCATCTATAGGAGGACAACAAATTATTATTATTTTGTCTAAGTCTTTATGTTCATTTCACCTTCATGCTTCATATTCTGCTGAATCTAAAACTCTGGGTTGGCAGGCTTTTTGCTTTTGGTTGGTTGGTTTTCTTTGCTTACTGAACTTTAAAGACACAGTTAAACCCACTTCTGATTTGCCTGGTTTCTAATGATAAACCCTCAGTCATTCAAATTATTGTTTCCCAGTTTGTAAAATGTCTGGGATTTTCTTGGCTATTTTCAATATTTTGACTTTATCTTTGGCTTTCAGCAATTTGACTCTCATGCACCCATGGGCTTTGCTGTGCTCAAATTCATCCTGTTTAGGTTTGCTAAGTTTCGTTAATTTGTAAATTTGTATCTGTCCCTAAATTAGATTGTTTTTTGGGCATTATTTCTTCAAGAACTGCACCTGTCCCATTCTCTCTAAACTCTTCTTCTATGAAACTTCCCAAATCTTATATCTTTAGAAATTGTCCCACAGTTCCCTGAGGTGCTGATCATTCTTTAAAATATATCTTTTCTCTCTCCTAGATTGGAGAATTTCTATTGATTCAGTTTAAAGTTCACTGATTTCCCTCCCCATCATCTCCATTATTCTATTTAAGCTTCTAGTTGAGTTTTTACTACAAATAATGATTTTTTCAGTACTAAAATTTACATTTGTGTCACTTTTATGTCTTCCTTTTCTTTGTTGAAGTTACTTATCTTTTAATTCACTATTTTTTCTTTATTTTCTGAGCATAGAGTATTGCCATCAATGTATTTTATTATTGAAAACATGCTTGCAAACTAAGTAAAAAACATTAACTCATTTTAAAAAACATAAAGCCTTGGTTACTAGTTAAAATTTGGGCATATTTCTCCACTTTATAATTTTTTTATCAAACAATAATTTGGATTGCTCTTGATTTGAAGTCAGTGAAAATAGCTTATATGGAAGGGAAAGGTAAGGAGACAAGCATCTTTAACCTCTGATCACATCAATTATTTAGGATGGGATGGCATAGGATTACCTAATAAGAACACATAAAATTCACTGGAAGATCACTTTAAATGATAAAGACCAAGAGAGTGAAAACTTAAATGTCAAAGAATACTCAGTGAAATTCTGCTTATAATGTAAAAAGTGAACACAAGCTAAATGTCTAAATAGGTTTACCCTTTCACAATAATGTTATACAGACTTTTTATAAAGGTAACCCATAAACAATTGCTGACATGCAAAAAAACTAAAAAGTAGAATGTAAAATTGCATCTATAACATAATTACAAACGTAAAATTATGCCAACAAATGCATGCAGAGTGAAAGAAAACTGTTAGAATAAAAATTGTTTTTGATTTGTTGGGAATGTGATTAAAATGGTATCTTTAAGGGTTCTGCAAATATAATGTTGATTGTGTAATAAAATATTTAGATGCACTTATTATTAGTATTTACTTAAAAATCTTTATAATTCATGAAAATATATTAAGCTCTAGATTCTCATATTAAAATCTTAGATTTAATGCATATTAGAACTGTAGAAGGCACTTTTCTTTGAAAGCAATAATGTCTAATTTATTTGAAGAGTTTAATATTGTTCTAGAAACTTGCTAAATACAACTTGAAGAGCCAAAAATACTATACTCAATTATCTCCTTATTTATTCATGCAATGATTATCCAGTAGGTATTTACTTTGTGCCAAGCACAAAGATAGGTATTAGAATGAATAAAACATAGTCCCTACCATCAATGAGATCTTAGAATATTGATAGAGGCTGATTTACAAATATGAGGGGAACAAAACAAAGCAAAACAAAAACTCTAGCAGAAAGTTGACTTACTTATAAAAATTGAGATGTTGTATCAATATACAGATGTCTAGAGGAGAAGTGCTGTTCATGGAAGGATCCACTTAGAAAATGTAAAATTAATTGAATCTTTATAAAATTAAATAGAAAAAAGCCCAGTGGACCCGTCACAGCAAAACAAACAAACAAACAAAATTAACCAACTGAAAATTTCAACAAAAGACCTGCTTTACCCTACTCCCTCAGGAGTGTCCTCTTGATAGCTTTTAATTTTGAAATCCCTACCATGACAGCTGACTCAGCCTATCAGGTGCCTAGTTCATTACATTTGACCCAATACAAATAAGTCACATCTGACCTAAACCTGCCCCTATAAGACAGACAAACCCTTATTCAAATGATATCAGCCAGGCTTCCTTTTTATTTTCATAAAAATTGTTTGCCACCCCTAGAATCCTGAAGCTACTTTTGTTCCTGCAAGTGATCTGGCTTCCTCTGAACTAACAAAATTTTGTTGTCCCTAATAAAATGCCATAATCAGAAAACTTGACTATTTCTCTTTTACAATCTTGAAGGATAACAGAATCAGACATGGAAAGGAGAAAAAGAGAAGGTTATGGACTTGTAAAGTAGGGCTAATATTTTAAAAAACTGAAGATTGGGGACCAGAAAGTAGCTTGGGGGCATTGGAATATGTGTCACATCTATAGAACAAAAAGCAGTAAATCTGGAAAAGTAGGCACAGAGGTGGCTCTTGAAGGATCAGGCATGCCACTAATATTAATATTTTAGACTTTATAGACTATTTGCTTATGTACATTTAAAAGTTGTATCCAAATAAAATAATAGTTTCTGACAGAAATAGCTGTGTTATATCATCACTAAATGGCACAAATGGGTTACTTTCAAAATGGGCAAATTCTAAAATGTATAATTTAACTAATCTGTTCTATTACTTCCAAATTAGTCTGTGTTATCTAGTCCAATATTTTAAATGTATTCATTAAAATATTAACATGTAAAATATAAAAGTTTACAAGATAAATTATCAAACCATTCCAGATGGATGAACTAAATTTATGTACTATCAATGGGAAAATGCTAAAAAGAGCAATTGAATTCCTATGCATCAAATGATTAATAAAATTCTGCAAGCAAATTAGAATTCAATATGTTGTTTTAATGAGACTGTTATCTTTAGATTTACAGTTGTTCCCAAATGAGAACAACACTGATGACTGCTTTCAATAATAATTGTGAAACTGCTATAAATTATTACTAACATTTATTGGATGATTTTCCTGTGCCAAGCTTAGCACTCAGTACATAATATTTTTATCTCATCTTATTATCTCATTAATTATATAAGGTAGGTATTTTTTGTCTGCATTTTAAAAGGGTAATATATGAGATTCAAAAATCTATGCAAATTTGTGAAATTAATTTAGCCAAGAATGGTTAAAGTCATGAAGTTTTTCTGCTTTCAGATCCCTAGATGAAGAAAGGCTTGGAGTCAGTTCACCTTTTCATTATTAGTGGTGACCTATTTTGTGCTTGGTAAAATGTGGTAATCTGCTAAATTCAGGGAAAATAACAAGCGAATACTGAATTTGGTCAATAGGAAATAATTTCTTCTTCCCCCTTAACAAATCAATTTTTACTCTGAAATATGACAATTAATTATGTTCATCATAATATGCCTAGTTATGGACTATTTTTAATGGTCGTGAAATTATCAGAACAGAGTTTGATTTGATAACCTGGTGTCAATTGAATTCCCAAGGTTGATTTTTATGGTGCATTTACTAGTATTTCTATTCATTAGTTCTCACTTGGTTGGATACTAAATTCCAGCAAAGAAACAAAAATTTCTTAAGGATATTTTTTCACCTAGAATACTATGGCCTTTGGTCACAGTATTATAGTATAGTGGAAACATTTGTGATGACTCATTTATATAAAGTTCACATTTTGTAAACTATTTTTCCATTTAGAGTAATTTTATCAGTGTTTAAAGACTTCTTTCTAATGAAAAAGATGAATTAATTACCTATTCAGATAACTTTTTTAGACTCAAAATTGCCCTTCCCCATTACTGAATGATAAGAAAGTTGTTTTATCCAACATAGCTTACTTTCCTGTAGGTGTTTACACAAAGATGGTTTGAAATTGTTGAGCCAGAGAAACTATATAGATGGCACTGAGATTATGAGGATTTTACATATATAAATGTATAGATATTTGCATATGTAAATGTAACTATGCACATATATCTGGAAGGAGAAAAAGAAAAAGCTAAACCTCACCCTACTGATATTCTGCCACAGAAGCCAGGCTGTAGATATATATAATTTTTTTCCCTTGCCACAGTGACTAATAACATTTCTTTTGAAGAAATCATGTAGTGTAAATTACCTACTATTTCTCTGCCACAATAGAAATTAGAATGACAAAATTTGAAGTTTTCTGCTTCCTCTTCCTGTTTTAAAATTCATTGTCTTTGCTGTCCAGGGCTGCCATGACAAACAGCCTCTGAGGGCTCAAGGCATCAGCACCACCACACTTTCTCCATAAAGTCTGCAGCATTGTGTGTGGGTGTTCCACAGTCCTGGGGTCTCCTTGGTTTGTGTCTCTGACTCTGTCATGGTGATGTCCTTGTTATCCTCTTGTGGCTTTCTCTGAAGGCTGGTTTTTCTTTATAAAGCCTCCAGTCATAAAGATTAAAAAGCCACTCTAATTCAGCTTGGTCTCACCTAAATAGGATTTTAAAAGAGCCTATTAAGTCCATCTCTTAATTGACAATACATCTTCAAAGGGTCTTATTCACAAATGGGTTTACCTCACAGGGATTTGGTTTAAGATTAAGAATATGTCCTTTTTCAGGGTACATGATTCAATCTACCTGTCATCACAATGCCATTATATTCTTATACTTATTGTATGTGAAGACTCTATATAATCTATTTTACTATGTATTTCTTCCATTAATAAAACTAATTTGTACAAATTTCTTTAATGTTCACTCCACATGTGTTGGTGGAGACATGCATTTTAGATATATGAGAACTGTGGACAGCAAAGAATTTCAGAAAATCATCAAAATGCTGAAATAGAAGAATAAGCATTAAGTTTGGCTTGGAGTTAAGGTTCTGGCATAGAAAGGATTGGAGTTTACTGGTTTCCCTTTCCTCCCTATCCATCCCATATGTCATGGTATTATTCAATCACAGCCCTGCCAATTCCCTTGTATCTCTTGCCACTTGCTTTCTACATTTAGCTAATAAATTGTCCTAATTATCCCACAAACCCGGTCACTGCCGTAGATTCACAGAACTGTTTAGATAGGTTTCTTTTCAAATTCACAGCATTAAACTTTAGGTCATCCTCTTTATACTTCTTGAAAATCCAATTTTTGCTAGACCGTCCCTAAATATTTCCAATGCCTGTTTTCCATGGTGTTAGCTTTCAATGATTTTTTTTCAAACTCTGTCTGGGATTCTTTTATGCCCATAAATCCTGGGACTCCTATTTAACAAGCATTAGAGAGCATCATGTTGAATGTCCAAACCTCCTGCCAACAGACATTTGTTATGTATTTCACCTTATTGCTTCAGTTCTGCCAAGGCCTGTGAATAGCAAGGATGCCAACACTTCCTGGGCTGAAGCATCCATTCTTGTTCTTTATTACTAGTAGGAGGCTTAGGATGTCTTCAAGCACCAAGCAGCCCTATAGAATTGAAGAAATGATGTACCATTCTGCCTACCACCACAACACAAAACAAAGTAAATGAGAGAAGAAAATTAAACCAGTGCTAAGAAGTACTGCCACTTTTTCCCACTATATCTCTTCTCCACCATGCATGGACATCCTAGAGTCATCTGAAAATGTACATCATCTCCAAAATTTTTATCCAGGAATATAGTGATGGAAACAGCAACTCTAATAGTACATGTGGCACATGAGTAAAATGGACTCATATTTAGAGTTGTTCTTTCATCCAGGTTTGAATGGCATTTCAATCTGTGCCCAAGAATGATAAGTTCAGAAAATGAATTCCAAACACCATTAGTGAATTCTGAACTCCCTAGGGGAAAGAGAGGCCAGATACATGGGATAAGAATGAGATTGTTCCATGGACATGAAGGCATAGAAACACTATCATCTGTATGAAAATCTTGGATGAAAGAATATAAATTGCTACCAAAGAATCTGAAGTTCTAGGCAGTGAGGTAGAAACTAGAAATGAAAAAATACAGAGAAAACAAGATACTTGAAAACAATCTTAAAATGCATTAGAATTAAGGTGTAGAAAGAGCCTGGTGAGATTTCAATTGGTGCTGGATCATAAGCACAGATTTTTGTAGGGACCTATGATGTCCCTTGCAGGAAGAGAGGGATTTTTTGGTACTTATTTAAAAGTGACTGACTTAATAGCTTCCTTTATGTTTTTATTTTGAATTCTTGAGGATGACAAGGACGTATTAGGCTTTTATTTATGTTAGTGTCTTTTCTGATATAACAAGAGTCAAAGTATGGCCAGAGTCCTAATCTTTAATCAGCTTCCTACTGTGAAGGACTCATTTGGAAACCAAGGGTGTTCCTCTCCAATTCCATACAGTTTTTCACAGGTACTGGCTGCCATTCCCTGTGTAGACGGTAGCTATATAAACTCTGTTGGACCACTGGAGCTGTGAGATAGCTTTTGTCTTTTTGCCTAAGACCTATATTTAGTAATTGAACAAATATTTTTGAGCCCCTATATTTTACCAGGCATCACCTTTTCTCAGAGATGCAAATATAAAGAAAACAAGCATAATCCCTGCCTTCATTAAGTTCACAGGCTATTAGAGCCAGTTAAAAGGCAAGATGAATTGGCTAATGTCTCTCCTGTTCTATAACAGTATGACCTGAATGAGAAGAATAAAATCCAAGCCAAGGAGCAGCCTACTGACAATTTAAAGCCTTAGGTGGAATATGAAACAATCCAAGCACAGTTACTGAGGAGTGGAAGGTAAACTATAGGAGAAATATGTTCTTTTCCCATATGCAGAATTACACTGTATTGTCTTAAATGTTAACTAATAAAAGGTTCCATGTGATGTGCTAATTACATACTGATATTAGATGGAAACAATGCTGCTGTCCATCCTAAGTAGTAGAGTAATGATCTAGAATTGCAGGCCCCAGTGGATGAGAGCCCTCTGCTCTCAGGGAACTCTGAGATAAGGAACAGGCAAGTTTGAATACTCAACCAGATAACACAAGAAACAATTTTATCTTCTAGAAAATCAGAAGAAACCAATAAATAAAAAAATATCTGAAGACTCCAGTGGCCTACTAGATGAGTTAGGTTTAGGCCAAGCCAGTGAGCAAAGACTAACTCCACTCATGGCCTCAATCCTTCTTCTCTGTCAAAAATGCAAATTTTCCTATTTTTTAAGATCATAAAAAGTATTTAATTAAAGAAGTGGAGAGTTTATAGAAAAATCATGTAGAAAATACACCATTTCCATATGCCCCTGTTTTATTGACACTTTGCATTAGTGTGGTAGCTTTGTTACAATTGACAAAAGAAGATTAAAATTGTAGTATTAAATGTAGGTCACAGCTAACTGGTTGTATTTTTCCCCACATATCACCCTATCATTAACACCTTGCATTAGTGTCATACATTTGTTATCATTCGTGAAAGAACATTTCTATACCCGCACTGCAAACTGTAGTCCATCATTTAAAATAGGGTTTTAAGATTTGTTGTTGTAGATTCTTTTACTGCACCATCTGCAAATAAAACACACAGCACACACATTCATACACAAGAGGGAGAGAAAAAAGGAGAGGGAGGAAGAACATTGTTCTGAATTGCAAAATAAACCAATAATCAATGTGAAGTATGCAGCTCTTCTTTTATATCCACTAGCCTTAGCTCCTTTGTTGCCGTCTTATAAGTTATTTCCTTCTTCATTCATGCCCCTGATATTTTATCCTTATTCCACCTGAATAGAAATATTTCCAGGTGAGGTAAGAAATGCTGCAAAATGCAATTTATTTGACTCCATGTTCTCCAGGGAATTGTCCTACTATTGTCTTTGGATTATTTTGGAATCTACAGTGGGTTATAAAAACAATTTATTTGTGAAATAAGCTATCTCTCACTACCAAGATTGACAAAATTGAGAAATATTGCCTTCAAAAGAATGAAAAATGTAAGAAGCTTTTGCAAACTGCATGAACAATTCCTACTGAATTATTTAGAGATTCCTATTACTTGGAGACAGAAACAGAATTTTAATTTGCTTTTTTTTTATAAATAAGTCATTCCCCATGTGAAACCATCTGAGCCATTTTTTCGGAGCTTTCATAAATTCTTAAGTTAACCTCCTGGGAAACCCCAAACTCTGTTTACATTTGCATCAAGCCCCTGCACACTTACTCAACATGTGACTTGTTTTTGGTTAAAAGATACTAATTTTTTAGTCTTTGCATGGGCAGGCACTGGGAATCTAACCCAGGTCTCCTGCATGGCAGGCAAGAACTCTGCCTGCTGAACCACCATGGCCCTCCCTTTTTAATGTTTTTTTTTCATTGGCATGCTCCAGAATGAAACCCAGGTTTCCAGCACAGCAAGCAAGAATTCTTGCCACTGAGCCACTGTTGCACCACCCTGGCTAGAGGATACTAGATGTGATGAAAGCAAGGACTTGAAAATCATGTATGTTAATAAATTTCTCCTCTTTATCTACTGTCATTGTTGTGAGGAGAATTTTCCAGATAGTCTACTGGTCCCAGAAAGATAGGGAATTCTGGAGCAGACCTTGACCAACAGACATAACACATTAAATAGAGTCAATCCATTTGAAAAACATGCTGTGAAAATAACTTACACAGTTTTAAATTGCAATATTTTGGAGTACTTTGCATATGGCATTACATAGCATATACATATATCGAGGAGCCAGTTTCATTTAAATAACCCAGAATTGTGGTATCACAACATACACAGTTTTTACCATTTTCTCCAATAGTGTTCACAAGCCCATGCTTAGATTCAGAAATAGTCATTATTCAATTGATCAAATATCTGCAATGAAAGAAAGAATAAATCAATAGAAACTGTTGGCAGAAACTGTTTGAAGTGATACACATATATTTAATATTGTTATAAAGGGATTAAAACTAGGAGAAGCCTTACAGACTGGGAGGAAATTGAACTAGCTAAGAGACCAGAGGTTTTGACGTGAACAAATGCAGGATATAATATTCAGTTCAGAGAATAGAATATTGTAAAGTAAAAAATTCAGATGTGGGGTTATTTTGAATGATGACAACTTCAAAAGTATAACCACAATAATGATGGGTTGTTAGACAATAGAGAGTATAGTTCATTATAGGTTTTAGCACATAGATTTTGGACTATCCTTGCATAGTGATAGCAGTTAGGTATTATAGGAACCAGGGAATTAAGGTTCAGAGTTTTTGCTCTGTGGGAGATCTGACAGGAAGCCAACAAAGTCTCATACTGACACTATAAGTTGCTATAGTCAGTAAAAATAAAATAAAAGAGGACTTTGACCATATGAGTGGAAAGGCAAGACCTAGGAATGACCTAGAGGAACAGTGATTTCACAGTTATATTTGCAATTGTACATATTTCTTCTATTTATTTTAACTTTTTATTGCATCATAATGGACATTCATAAAAGTGAAATTATCTTAAGTAAATAGCTGGATAAATTTTCACAAACTGAGTATATCTGTGGAGCCAGCACCCAGACTAAGAAACACAATATTACACATTCCACAAAGCCCTTTCATGCTCTTTTTCAGTCATCATCTCCATCAATGGGAGCCACCAGCCTCATGACAGGATGGGACCACTTCAGGATTTTATACATCTTGAAGTTTGGTAGAACTTTTGGCTTCTTCTCAAAATCTCTTTGAGTTGATCATAGATTTCTTAAGTTTGAAAGAAACTTGGAGGTTAGTTAGGCTAAATCAAGGGATTTAGGGGATACTGATATATTTTTAAGTAAATATATCAATCCAAGAGAGAGTAAGTAGCATAATCAAATTCATGGAGCTATTTAGTGGAGCTTCAGATTCCACAATTCTGAAAGCTAATTATGACTTTACACTGCTTGAAACACAGTGTCCCTCTACTTGCTGAGTGGGATGTTTCTGTTATTTAAAGTTATTTTCAGTTTATCAAATATTTTGTTTGATAGTTATCAGGGTATGTGTCTCAGCCTGAAGGGGCTTTTCCAGTCAAGAAACTGAAGAAAACACCAGGCATGGACTGAGACATGGACTTTTATTATAGGGAGCTATTTACAGGACTGAAGAAGTAAATTAATCTATGAATCAAGTTGTTCTGCTGGCAGTTGAGAGAGAGTTTAGTGCAAAAGTGTTCTGCATTGATTGGGGGAAGCTGTGTTTATAGGTGGCATAGACAAAGAAGGGGCAGAGCTAAGAGAAGGCATGCATATGTTGCTAACAAAGTTAACTGTTTCCTAATGTTTGTCTCTTTGGGCACAAGTTTTCACCAAGGTAAGCTTGGGGAAAGAGAACAGAGGCACAGAGCTGAGAAAGCAGGTGCAGGAATGTGCATAATTGCTGATAAATTTGGAATAGTTAGGGGGTATTGAAAAATGTAAAAATGTTACTATGCTACAGTATGACATATAGTTCATCCAATAATCAACAAAATATATCACGTGCTTAAACAGGACACAAAGATGATAGTAAACTACTAGGCAGGACTTCGGGCCTACTCTTCAAGATGCATTCCCAAATCTCAATACTAATATAGCCAATTAATACCCAATCTTCCCTCATCACTTTCAACATTCTTAATTTGTGTGTTTCATGTTTCATGAAGTACCCCAGGAGATGTTTTCCTACTTCATCTCCAAAGGTCTCTGGCTCATGGGCCCTCTGCTTCATGGTGCTGCAGCATTCTCTGCTCTCTCCAAATCTCCATTCTCCAAGAAGGGAGTCCCCAGAGTATAGTTTCCCACATGAGGTCTTGGCCAAATGTGAAACCAGTCAGCCATTTCAGAGAAAGCCAGGATTGAACATGGAGTTATCCAGGAAGGATTTGTAGGTGTTCTGGTTATCCACACCTCCCTCATGCTAATGATGCTAAAGATCCTCTCACATCTCAGTATATGTGTCCTGACTGCTGTGCACTTTGTCTCTGAGCTACATCTTTTGAAGGGCTTTTCATTTGATAACTTAACTGTAATGGAACATGAATGCTAGTGACATAATGTATCAGCACAGGCAGACTGACCTACTCTAATGGAATAAACTATTTGCTTAAAAAGAACTCTGTAATATTGGGGAAAAAATTATGCTGGCTCTACATTTTTGGGATGTACCTGTGCAAGTTTGAAAGGTATGTATGTCTCCTAGAAAAGCCATGTTTCAATCTAAATCCCATTTCATAAAGGCAGAATAATCCCTATTCAATACTGTATGTTTGAAACCTTAATCAGATCTTCTCCTTGGAGATGTGATTTAACCAAGAGTGGTTATTAAACTGGATTAGGTGATGACATGTCTCCACCCATTTGGGTGGATCTTGATAAGTTCCTGGAGTTCTATAAAAGAGGAAACATTTTACAGAATGGAGGAAATTTGGAGAGAGCAGAGAATGCTGCAGCTCCACAAAGCACAGAGTCCAGGAGCCAGTCATGTTTACCATGTGCCCTTCCAGCTAAGAGAGAAGCCCTGACTGTGTTCACCATGTGCCTTCTCACTTGAGAGAGATAACCTGGACTTCATCAGCCTTCTTGAACCAAAGTTTCTTTCCCTGAATACCTTAGATTTCACATTTCTATAGACTTATTTTAATTGGGACATTTTCTCAACCTTAGAACCTTAAACTAGCAACTTATTAAATTCCTCCTTTTAAAACCCATTCTGTTTCTGGTATATTGCATCCCAGCAGCTAGCAAACTAGAACAGTACCCTATACACACATACACGCACACATATATATCATACACATATAGACATACTTTAAAACAAATGCACTCATAGTCTCAAGATAAATACACACAAACTAACATTAACTTTTGGATGGATATTTGAAATCTTAAAGTCAGAAGAAATGACATTTAAAAACCTCTAGTTTTTATGAGTCAAACCACATCTACTGTGATCACTTCCTATGAGTCAATATTTTGGAAAGATGACCAGAATAATGAAATGAATTGTGATCATATCCTTTTTATCTTGAAATAAAGATTAATGGGAGAGTTAGTAGCTCTTTCCAAAGATTTGATGGGCCATCAAATAGAACAGAGATTAGAGATGTTTGTGTATCAAAGCCAGAACTAGAACTAATTGCTAGAAATAGGGAGTTAAAATCAATAAAACATTGAATTTTCTTATATTGTTTGAAAACAGAACGAGTTTTCTCCATGAGGTAAGGCAACATTTTGTGATCGAAAGTGTACAGAAGGATTTCCTTTTTACTTCAATGGCTCTTGTTAAAAGGATTCTCTACAACTCTAAGATTTTGTGATAGACAATTATGTATGAGGAAGTGTGATGTAAAATTACTGTGCTCTCACACTAATAGACATATTTTGATATAACCTTAGGCCCGGTGCATTTCATTAATAGACAAAATGATCTGCTCCTTCAGCCATGTTGAAGGTTCTAAATATTATGCTTAATGAGGATGTTTAATATTTTATATTAATATTAATATTATATTAATATTAATATAATATTAATACTAATATTTTTATCAACCCATCATAAAAATTAAATCTAATGTCATGTCTACACAATCCAATACCAAGAGCTTTACTGTTAATATTGAAAAGTATGTTTTGAAATTTACAGATTCTAGAATTATTTAAGCCTTTTTATAAATTTGAATCTTTTTTTAAATTTATCAAGACTGTAAAAAGGTTTTTCCCCAGTATTTCTCTAAGCAATTCATCACAACAGGTTTGGTTGTAATATAGAACTTTTTTACTCATTGTAAGAAACTGGGTACAGGATGTAAAGCATTTGTATTTTTAATGAGGAAATCTCATCTGGCAATTACATTTCTCCAGTTGTAAAATAGTATTTCTCTGTTTTGCACATGCAACCCCTGTTGAATATGAAGAACAAGCTCCATGCATTTCAGTATTGAGTAAAAGATCCAGAATAAATCCAAAGTTATTAAAATCTCTAATAAAAACCTAAGATTTTTCTTTTTAGTTATGGAATATATTTTGTTAGAACACCTGAAAACACTGCATGTTAAAGTAATTTTTGTTTATTTGTTTTGTTTTGTTTCATTTCAGCCATTCTTATAGGTGTGAGGTGGTATTTCATTGTTGTCTTAACCTGCATTTCCCTTATAGCCAATGAAAATGAACATCTCTTCAGGTTCTTTTGAGCTATCTGTATTTTCTTTTCAGAAAAATGCCTATTCATATCTTTAGTCCATTTTGTGATTGGGTTGCTTGTTCTTTTGTTGTTGAGTTGTATGATTTCTTTGTATATACAGGAAATCAAAACTTTGTTCTAAAGTTATTTCCAAATATTTTCTCCCATTGAATTGGCTGCCTCCTCACCTTTTTGACAAAATTCTTTGAGCACCAAAAGCATTTGATTTTGAGGAGTTCACATTTATCCATTTTTTTCTTTTGTTGCTTGTTCTGTGGATGTAAAGTTTAGGAACCTACCTCCTATTCCTAGGTCTTGAAGATGTTTCTCTACATTTTCTTCCAAAAACTTTATGGTGCTAGTTCTTATATTTAGGTGTTTGATCTACTTTAAGTTAATTTTTGTGTAGGGTGCAAGATAGGGGTCTTCTTTCATTCTCTTGGCTATTGATATCCAGTTCTTCTGTGCCCAATTATTGAAAAGACTATTTTGTCCCTGTTCAGAGGACTTGGGGGCCTTGTCAAAACTCAGTTGACCATAGATTTGGTGGTCTATTTCTGCGCTATCCATTAGATTCCATTGGTCAATGCTTCTATCTTTGTGCCAGTGCCATGCTTTTTTGATCACTCTGAGTTTATAATAGGTTTTAAAGTCAGAGAGTGTTAGTCTTCCCATTTTGTTCTTGTGTTTTTAGGATGCTTTTAGCTATTCTGGGTCTCTTTTCCTTCCAGATGAATTTGGTATTAGGTTTTCCAAATTTTCAAAGTAGGTTGTTGGAATTTTGATTGGCACAGTGTTTAGTTTGTAGACCAATTTGGAGAGAATTGATATCTTAACTATATTTAGCCTTCCTGTTCATGAGCAGGGAATATCTTTCCACCAATTTAGACCTCCTTTGATTTCTTTTAGCAATATTATGTACTGTTCTGTGTACAAGGCCTTTACACCCCTAGTTAAGTTCATTCCTAAGTTCTTGATTCTTGTAGTTGTTATTTTGAATGGAATATTTTTCCTTACTGACACCTCAGCTAGGTCATTGCTTGTATATAGAAATGTTACTGATTTTTGCACATTAACTTTATATCCCTTCACCTTGCTGAATTTGTTTATTAGCTCAAGTAACTTTGCTGTAGATTTCTCAGGATCTCCCAACAATAGCATCATATCAACTGCAAATAATGAGAGTTTTATTTCTTCCTTTTCAATTTGGATGGCTTTTATTTCTTTGTCCTGTCAGACTGCTCTAGCTAGAACTTCTAGCACAATGTTGAATAATAGTCATGACAGTGGGCATCTTTGTCTTGTACTTGATCTTAGGGGAAAAACTTTCAGCCTGTCTCCATTGAGTATGATGCTGGCTATCAGTTTTTCATATATTCCCTTTATGATATTGAGTTAGTTACCTTTGATCCTTATCTTTAGGAGTGTTTTTATCAGAAAAGGTTGCTGAATTTTGACAAATGTTTTTCAGCATCAATCAAGATAATCATGTGATTTTTCTCTTTTGATTTGTTAATGTGCTTGTTACATTAATTGATTTTCTTGTGTTGAACCATCCTTGCATTCCTGGCATAAACCTCACTTGGTCATGGTATATAATTCTTTGAATGTGTTGTTGGATTCGATTTGTTAACATTTTATTGACAATTTTTGCATTTATGTTCATTAGGGAGATGGGCCTGTAGTTTTACTTTCTTATAGCATCTTAACCTGTTTTCATACTAAAATGATATAACCTTCATCATAAAATGAGTTAGGTAGAGTTCCTGTTTTCCTCAAAAGGGTCTTTTCTGAAAGATCATATCTTTATACAAGGTTTTATGTTCTGCTTTGCTGAATTTTGCATAATTTCATTGTACACTTTGAGTTTAGAGAAAGTTAAAAATTACTTTTTTTTATCTGCATCCAGTTGCATTATTACTTTTTTTCTCTGAAGTGTGAAACCAATTTTCTTAACTACTGAATCCTACTGCAGTCCAAGGAATTGGACTTGCAGACTTTCAAACCCTTTAATATTATAGCATATAATCATTAGTAGCAATTTTAATTTTCCCAACTCAAAGTTTATGATGATATAACCACTTATACTATACTGAGCACTTAGCATTTTTCATCTCATTCATCCCTAAAATTATGATTCTTTATTTTAGGATTCCCATTTAAAGATGAGGAAACTGGAGATCAGAAAGTCTATTTTCCCTAGGTTTGGGTTGTGGGTTGAATTGCATTCCTCAAAAAACCGTGTTTACATCTTAACCCTTAATTTTGTGAATGTAAACATGCTTTTAAATAGGATTTTTAAATATGTTATTAGTTAGAATGACACAAAGCTGGATTAGGATGTGTCCCAATCCAATATGATGGGTGTCCTTATAAGGAGAGGAAATTTAGTCACAGTGAGAGACACAGGAACAGAGAAATACAAAGACAGAGAGACAGCCACATAATGGGGGTGGAGATTGAGTCATGGCACTCCAATCCCAGGAACACCTTGTATTGCTAGCTGTACACTAGAAGCCAAGGAGAAAGCATGGAACAAATTCTTTAAGTGAAGGCATGGTCCTGCTCACACCTTGATTTTGAAATTCTAATGTCCAGAACTGTGAGATGATAAATTGCTATTTAAGTCAACTAATCTGTTGTACTTTTTCTGCAGCAGCCCTGGAAAACTAAGAAAGCACCCCAATGATACATAATCAAACCATGATTTGGAACCCAGTATGTATGTTTCACTGCTCTGCTGCCTTTGGCATGACAGGATCCATGTCACTGTATTGCCAGACTATAAACACTCTCCAAATGAAAGGAATTTCCTTGCAGTTAGTTTGTCAAATTTTAGGGGAAGGTGATAATATTAATTAGCTTTTTTAATTATTGAAAATATTACCATTAAGAGAATTACAAAGATTCTGAGACCCCAGATATGTAAGTCAAATATTGGATTTACCTTCCCTAATATGCTGGGGATATGGACAAAAAACAGAAAGTTTAAATTTCCTTTTCATGGATATATAAGGGTCTGACTTCACTTTGGTTCTAGTAACTCAATTAGCATTTTCTTTCATTTTTGCAGCCTGTACAAGTCTTACCTGCTCTTTGCCCTTCTCTACAATGCTTCCTTTCTCTCTTCTTAGAAAATATATTTGATTTCACTGAAAAAAATCATTATCAAAGGAATAAGTGTTTCAGGTATGTTTTGTCTAGAAGTAGAAATTGGTTTATATTCAAAGACATTAAGAAACCACATTTCAAAGTCTCTTTATAAACTCATCTGAAGCGTGATGAATGAAATCGTTCAGCAGAATTTCTGTTATTAATGTGGTCATCAAAGAAACTCATATGCTTCTGGGTTCCTTGTGTTATCATAATTCATAATGGACTTTGAATGAAGAAGGATAAAAGTGAACATCATTAAAGAAGATGATTTATGCAGAGAAGGTCTTTAAAGGTAGTTATCTATTGATGAAATGTGCCAGAATCATTATGTAAAAGTAAAGTGAAAAGAAATAAAATATTGATAGCTTTGAAAATTGTAAGGCTGAATAGTCTAGAAATCAGCCTTAATGGGAAATTACCAATTAGATACAGTAATTAAATTTAAAAGGTTTGAAGGTTCACAAGCATTTGCTGACTAAAGGCAACTGCTAGACACTGGACTAACTGAAAAACATTTGATTCAGTTTTTGATATTTATTTATTTGTACAATTAATGTTTATTGATTGCTTATGAAGAGAGAAGCAGTGACACTCATCAAATATTCATTTAGCATCCCTATATTTCCAAGTCTTTCTTGAAATTAAGGTGAATACTCTAGTTCTGACACATTTAATATGAGCTGAAATAATACATGTTTCTTACAGGGTAAGGTGATGAAAGGCCCATGTTTGCCATTGTCAGTTTCTCACTTTCCCTGCTTTATTGCTCTCCAAGAAGGACACATTTCTGAGGTGGAGAAGCTGCAATACCTAAATAACTTGGATTCCTGGATTTCTGCATGAATGACCAGACCAGAAGTGAACTCAGTACACGTAAGTAATATACATTTTCTCTTTGTTTTAAACTCCTGAGATTTGGGTGCTGTTTGTCACCACAGCCCTGGCTAATTTTTCCTTAAAAACACACCTACCATGTTACTCACTTGACAAATATTATTGAGTACTTTCTATTGTCAGCCTTTTCCTAGGTCCCAAAGATGAGAAATAAAATCCTTGGAGTATGGAGTTTATAATCTAATGGGCTACATATTAGATAAGTTTTTGTATAATCAGTTGGTATCCAACTATCTGGCAGTTTTTATCAATGTATTATTATGTTACTACCACTCATATAACATTACCTCATTATCAAAAGAGCCTACTTAACACATATGTTCATTTTAACCACAAAAACCTTGGCTGCAATTGTCAGGTGATATCAACACATTTCAGATGTTCATCTGTTCAAAATTTATGCATGGTGCATGGGTAGTTCAGTGGTTAGAATGCCCACCTTTCATGTGGGAGACCCAGGTTTGATTCCCAGACCATGCACACCCCCAAAGAAAAGAGCTTATGTACATTCTTCCTCACATTTTCTTAAATCAATAAATGAATTTTCCCCCATAGTATATAATTTTAGGCATGGCCATTCAGTGCAGTAATAATTATAATAATATACCATAGAGCTGTGGTTTTAAAATCCAACCTTCTCCCTTTTGTAGCTGATGAAAACCTCCACTTGCTTTGATAATTAACACAAATGATGATTGCTTTTAGTGTTATATTTGTACTTTCTATCTGTCATATACTTTATTTTTTTCTCCATCTTGTGCTTATTGTTATATTATTTAAATTTGCTTTTACTCTAATTCTAATTTTTCTTTTTGATATGTGGACATAATAAATTTTACTTTTGATTTTAGCAGTTATTCTAGAATTTTTAAATGTCCTTTCAGCTTAAGAAATACTAAAATTAATCTGCATAATTATTCATTTTATACACATTACAAGGAAAGCAGTACACTTTAATTCTGATCACCATAAAACAATTATGTTGAAATATTTTCTATTTTATTTCTACTGTTTACTTTTAATGGATGAATAATACTATTATTATTTCTAAACATTTGTTTAAAGCATACTCACATACTTAAATTTATATTTATGCCATTGTTTATTCTCATGCTTTTCCTTCTTGGCTCATTTCCCTTCATTGTTTATTCAACCCTTTAGTCAGGTTCTGTTAGTAGCATCCTCTCATTTTTATAGGTATGAAAACATCCTTATTTTTTCTCACCCTAGAAGGATGGTTTCACTGGTAAGACAATTTTATGTAGCCAATTATTTCCTCTTAGGAGTCTCATTATATTGTTGTTTTCTGGCTTGCATTGCTTGCTTATGAAGAAAGCATATAGTTTGAAGAAAGATCATATTTAATAGTAAAATTGTTGTTCCCTATGGGTAATTTTTTCATTTCTATGGCTGTTTTTAGTATTCATTTTTAATTTTTGATGTTCTGAAGTTTTACTATGGTACACTTATAACTAATTTTTTATGTACTTTGAGATTTATTGGAGTTCCTGGGTCTGAGGAGACACGTTTTTCATCAGTTTTGGAAAATTCTCAGCCAATATCTGTTCTAATATTACCTCTCCTCCATTATCTCAATGGTCTCCTTGTGATTTCCAGTAAGAAATATTCTATCTTCACTATCTCCTCATAGAACATTCATATTCCCTCTATGTCTTCCTGTGCCAAAATTTGAGGTAATTTCTGAACATCTATTTTATAGATTATTATTAATTCTCTGTTCTGCTATCAAATCTTCTGTGTGGCACATCTTGGGTTGCTCATTATTATATTATTATATTCAGGACTTATATTTGGATCATTCCACCCATCTAATGAAATTATATAGTTCCTGTTCCTTGGTAATATTTTAGGAGACTTTCAAATAATTTTTAAATATATTAAAATCATTTCATAGTCTGTATCTGGAAATTTTAATCTGAAGGCCCAAGCTTCATGTTATTGTTTGTAATTTATTGTCTACTAATTCATCCATTTGGTTTATTTCTTCAGTGTGTACTATGTATGATAACATTTTCCTTTGTATTAATATTTTTTGTTTCTATTAATTGCTTTCTATTTAGATTATGAATAATTTACTTGCTTCTTCACATGTATAGTAATTTTTATTGCATGCTGGATATTGCAGGTGATATACTATAGACAGTTTTGAATATCTTTTCAAGATATTGTAGTTTGTATTGGCAGGAAGTTAGATAACTTATGGATCCTGTAGAACATGGAAAGCTTGGACTTACACCTTCTTAGGGCAGGTCAATTTCAGTTTTATCAGTACTCTAAGGGAGTGGTCACTGGTGCTAGACCCTTACTCTTTTTTTTAACATTTTTATTGAGAAATCTTCACACATATACATTCCATAAATGGTGCACAATCAATGGCTCACAATATCAGCACATTGTATTGCATTCATCACCATGATCATTTTTTAGAACATTTGCTAAACTCCAGAAAAAGAAATAACAAGAAAAAAGTCTCATATATACCATACACCTTACCACTTCATCTCATTGACCACTAGTATTTCCATCTACCCAATTTATTTTAACCTTTTTCCCCCTTACTATTTATTTATTTTTATCCATTTTTTCACTCATGTGTCCATGTCCTGGATAAAAGGAACATCAGACACAAAGATTTCAAACTCACATAGTAAAATTGTGAATACTATATCTTTATACAGTGCAATCAACTTCAAGAATCAAGGCTGCTGGAACACAGCTCAACAGTTTCAGGTACTTGTTTCTAACCACTCCTATACACAACAAACTGAAAATGGATATCTATATTATGCATAAGAATAACCTCCAGGATAACCTCACAACTCTGAAATCTCTCAGCCACTGAAATTTTATTTTGTTTCATTTCTCTCCCCTCTTTTGGCCCACAAATCTTAGTCAATCCCTTGATGCTGGGGTCTGGCTAATCCCAGGATTTCTGTCCCATAATCCAGGGAGATCTACATCCCTGTGGCCCTGACTCTTAATGTGTCAGTATCTGAAGAACAACTACTATGCACCACTTTAAATTTATTTTAGGGTCACATAGTGAGATGGTCAGTTTCTTGTGTCCACTTGATCAAGTCCTTACTTTGTGAATGGGATTAGCGTATAAAGCCAATTGGTCATAAGTAAAGGAGATGATTCTCCTTAAGGTAGTGGGCCTCATCCAATCTGTTGGAATTCTTAAGAGCAAGAACTGAAGGTTCCAGTGGTCAAAAGAATTTTTTGGAGGTTATTCTTTTCTTTTCTTTCTGTTCTACATATATAATCAGTAATTCATAATATTATCACATAGTTGCATATTCATCACCATGATCATTTCTTAGAACATTTACATCAATTAAAAAAAAGAAATAAAAAGGCAACAGAAAAAAAATCATACATACCATGCCCCTTACCCCTTTCTTCCATTGATCACTAACATTTCAATCTAAGTTTATTTTAACATTTGTTCTCCCTATTATTTATTTTTATTCCATATGTTTTACTCATCTGTTGATAAGGTAGATAAAAGGAGCATCAGACACAAGGTTTTCACAATCATACAGTCACATTGTGAAAGCTTTATCATTATACAATCATCTTCAAGAAACATGGCTACTGGAACACAGCTCCACATTCTCATGTAGTTCCCTCCAGCCTCTCCATCACATCTTGACTAACAAGGTGATATCTATTTAATGCATAGGAATAACCTCCAGGATAACCTCTCAACTCTGTTTGGAATCTCTCAGCCATTGACACTTTATTTTGTGTTATTTTGCTCTTCCCCCTTTTGGTCAAGAAGGTTTTCTCAATCCCTTGATGCTGAGTCTCAGCTCATTCTAGGATTTCTGTCCCACATTGCCAGGAAGGTCCACACACCTGGGGGTCATGTTCCACATAGACAGGGGGAGGGCGATGAGTTTGCTCATTGTGTTGGCTGGAGAGAGAGTCCACATCTGAGCAACAGAAGAGGTTCTCTTGGGGATGACTCTTAGGCTTAATTTTAAGTAGGCTTGACCTATCCTTTGTGGGGTTATGCTTCATATGAACAGACCCCAAGATTGGGAGCTCAGCCTATTGCTTTGTTTGTCTGCACTGCTTGTGAGAATATCAAGAATTCAACTTGGCAAAGTTGAAGTTTCCCCATTTCTCACCATTCCCTGAAGGGGACTTTGCAAATACTTTTTCATTCAGTGTTCAAATCATTCTGGGATTTATTGGGGCATCACTCTGGACAAACCAACAAAATTGCATGTCCTACTCAAGATTCCATTGTACTTACGGTGTTCAATTAAGTTGTCTACATGAGTTATATTAGGAAATGCACTAGTCAAAATATAAATTTTGTACCAAATGAACATTTTTTGCTTTAGCCTCACACATAAGTTAAAATTTTTAAATATTAATTATGATCAGTTTTCAATACCCTGCAGTAGGGTATTGAAATGGCATTCTTCAATGGCCATTGAAGAATGCCATTTCTCATGCATTCTTCCTCATGCAAAAACAATTTTTAAAATTTGTACATTTAGTCACTATCATTATATACTCTAGGCATTCCTAGATTATACCATTTCAGTCTTTATCATCTATCTTTCTCTCTGATTTCATTTGTGCCCCCAGCCCTCCTCCCTCTCTCTCTCCCACATTCAGCTTCATTCAGTGTTTTAACATAATTGTATTACAGTTAGGTAGTATTGTGCTATCCATTTCTGAATTTTTACAGTCAGTCCTCTTGCACCATCTGTATCCCCTCAGTACCAACTACCCAATATCTTACCCTATTTCTATCTCCTGTCAAAAGAATTTTTGCTTCAAGACTTCAACATCAATTTTTACCAGAATATTTGCCTGCCAGCTTCCCCTCATGAATTTGACATAAAGACTTCAACTTCACCATTATCAGAATGTCCAGGCTGTGTGCCATCTGCCCTATAGAATTTAGACTGTCAGCATCCACAATCACATAAACTAATTCCTTATTTTCTTTCTATCTATCTATCTATCTATCTATCTATCTATCTATCTATCTATCTATCTATCTATCTATCTATCTATCTACCTATCTATCTTTCTATCTATCTATCTATATAATCTATTTTTGGTTTTCTTTCTCTGGAGAACTCTGACTCACACATGTAGATAATGTAAATTTTGGACTTCAAACTATGTGCTCTAATTTTTAACAAAGATTTTCATTGGAGACTTTTACTCACTTGTGTGCAATGCCAAGGCTAAGATAGGAAAGTTTCTGTTCCATGACACTCTATATAGGGGGACTTTACCTCTAGTTCCCCCTTTCATTGAAATTACCTTTCAGACTTCTAGCTTTATGTAAGCACCATTTTGTGAACGTACTATGTTGTTCAGGCTCCAGGTATTGCAAACCACTTATTTTGTGGGACTTATTAAATGCCAAAGTCTCCCAACATTTGGCTGATGATTGCTAGGCAGATGTTAATGTCAGCAATTAGTAAACATCCCAAATTTCTACTTTTATTGCTTATTTCAACCTTTAGTGACTTTTATCACTTTCTTTCTAGCTGAGCAATGGATTTAAAGAAGGGTTTTAGTATTGTATTCAGTATTATTTAGTGTTTTTACCTATATGCTATGTTGCCAGAAATAAAAAATATGCATGTGATATGGTGTGATGGTCAAGTTCATGCATCAACTTCACTGGGTTTTGATGTCTAGTTGTTTGGTTAAACAAGTGCTAGCTTAATTGTTGGAGTGAGGGCATTTCATTGACTTAAGTTATCAATAAGTAGATTGCATCTATGGCTGATCACATCTACAATTAACTGAGGAGATTGTCTTCAACAGTGAGGGGGCCTCATCCAGCCAGTTGAAGTCTTTAAAAAGAAAAGTGATGATTTCAGTAGTCAGGAGAGTGAATTCCCATGTCTACTTCAGCCAGCCATCTTCTCCTGAGGAATTCATTGAAAACCTTCATTGGAGTTCCCCACATGTGGCTTGCCCTATGAAATTTGGACCTGCCTATCCCCACAGTCATGTGAGACAAATCTTATAAAAGTTCATAACATTCAGCCTCCTATCAGTTCTTCTTCCCTAGAGAACTCTGACTAATACATATGGTCATGGGAAAGTTATCTCCCCCATTATGATTTTTCCTATTCTGCTTTTGTTCTTGTCACATTTTTCTTGACACCTTCCAGTCTATGCTGAAATGCTAATTCAACTTGCAAAAATACACATTTTCTCCATTCACAATTATTCTATGTATGGATTACTATTGAGGGATTTAAAAATTCTATTTCCCATACTTTTAGTTGACCTTCCACTTAATTATTTGCTAGGGACTTACTTAAACTTTCTTTGCCCTTACATATAAGGACAAGATCAAAGAGGTGTTAGGTTTTATGAAGGATTGAACATTCACATCTCCAGTGATGTTGAGTTGAGCTGGGAAAACTGTTACCTGAGGAAAAACAATGATAGTTAGAGTGAACAGGGCTCAAAGCAACTTTAGAGGAGAAACCACAGTCAGAAGATAAGAAACAATTATACATAAAAATGAAGAGTGAAACAGGAATATAATTAAAGAAGCTGAAAAGATTAAAGGACCCTTTGAGGAATGAGTTATAAGATATAAAGTAAGGCTAATTGGTATAAAATCCTAAGCTATGTATATTAGGTTTGTAATAAGACCTTTTTATCTGGAATGGATAAAAACACATCTTCATATGATTGGAGAAGGGACTTATTGAAGGTGATGCTGTACTTAAAGAGATCTGCTGAACCGATACATTCACTATGAGAAATATTTGTTGCTGGGTAATGGTATCTTTGTGTTTTCATTGTACAAAAGCTTTTCAATTTGACATTGCAGTGACTTTGATTTATCAGACCAAGCCATCTCAGGGAGGTGGCCTTCATACACTGCTAAACATTTTTTACTTCCAAAATAGAGTCCAATTTATAAATGTAAGTGTCCAAATGTTCCCTACATGCCAGTGATTAGATATGTTTTAATACAGCCTATATCTCATTATGAAGCACATACTTCTAAAGCAGCCTGGATTTGCTATTTAATAATTTAATCATGTCTGGATGTCAAAAATAAGCTTTTTATTTAAAATCAGTTTAGAGATTTTTGCAGTCTCTTTTTAAATCATCAATATAACACATTTCTTTGTTCATGGTTTAATGTTTTCATTTTCAATAAAATCATTCTCTTTCTCTTATAAATATGTCTCCCCAGAATATTCCTTCCTGAGATATATAAAGCAGGTTTAGATTAGGTAACACAGAGGTTCCTCCAGCCCTAAAATTCTGTAAGAGTGTGTACAATCTATGTGGATAAGAACTTTAATGCAAATTTGCAAATAAACATTGAATACCAGCTAGCCCATATTTTCTTTGGATTTTCTCTCCAGCCATCCAGTTCTCACCTCTGATTATTCATTTATATCCCTCTTTTCCACATTAACTCTCCTCAAAATAGAAAAGTTCTCCAGATATAGCTTTCTTTCTCAAGTAAATGTTGAAGGAAAAATGGAAAATTAAATAGTCCTGTAGGTAGGCAGATCAAGTAATTTCTGAAAAATGTCATTTCATCTCCTCATAATATTCACAGGGAGTATGAGACTAGTTCAGTGGTAGAATCCTTGCCTGACATGCAAGAGACTGGGATTGATTCCAGCTCATGTGCTTCCTGAAAAACAAACAAACAAGTTAAAAAAAAAATTCAACAAGTGGTGCTGCAATAACAGGATACGCACATGGAAAAAGAATGAAATGTGACCCTGCCATACAGCACACACAAAAATATTCTTCAAGATCCAAATCTTGATATTGTGCAATATTACTGAAATAAGTTTCTACACTCAACAAAACAGTTAAGAGTATAGTGCATAGAGTCTTTTATAGGAATTTTGTTCTGGAAGAAATTGTGACCACTGATATTTGATGTTGTAGAAAACCACTAAACAACATTCACAATATAAGTCACCTAAACATGATTAGCACACATTAAAAGGCATTTATTCCAACTTTTATAAGCAGTATCTAACTAAACAAAGAAAGTGTTTTAGTTTGCCAAAGCTGCCACAATGCAACACACCAGAGATAGATTGGCTTTTAATAAAAGGGGATTTATTTAGTTAAAAGCATATAGTTCTTCAGAGGAAAGGCAGCTAGCTTTCATCTGAGGTTCTTTCTTACACAGGAAGTTACAAGGTGATCTTTGCTGGCCTTCTCTCCAGGCCTCTGCGTTCCAACAGTTTTCCCCAGGGTGATTCCTTTCTGCATCTCCAAAGGCCTTGGCTGAGCTGTGAGTGCTGAGATGAGGTATGCTAAGCTGCTTGGGCTGTGCTGTGCTGAGCTCTCTGACTTAAGCATCCAGCCAATTTAATCAACATCATTCATTGCAACAGGCACACTCCCTGGCCAACTGCAGATGTAATTAGCAACAAAGGAGATTCACATGACATTGGTTCATGTCCACAGCAACAGAACCTGGCACCTTCACCTGGCCAAGTTGACAGCTAAACCTAACTACCACAGAAAGCAAGAAAGTTCCTGTGCTTTGAGATGATGTCATTATTCAGAATAGTATTTATAAACAGATGTAATATAATGAGTGTTCAATAGATATTGAAACTCACCTGAAATTCATTTAATTGAAAAATGTTAATTTCTCAAGAAATACTGTCAAATTCTCAGCAGTATCCATAAGATTGCTATGACTTGAAAAGATTATGCTCCCTAGAAAAGTCATGTTTTAATCCTGAACCAACTTGTGGAGGTGGTCATTTCTTTAAATCTTTTTTCAGCACTATAGGTTGGAAACTTGGTTAGATTATCACCACAGAGATATGACTCACCAAATTTTGGGTATTAAATTTGGATTAGGAGATGAGTCTCACCCATTTTAGGTGGGTCTTCATTAGTTTACTGGAGTCTTTTAAAAGAGGAAGCATTTTGGAGAGAGACAAAGCCTACAGAAATGAGAGCAACAGGCTGTGGCAGATCCATGAGAAACAAGAGAGCCAGTGCAGCCAGAGATCTTTGGAGATAATGAAGGAAAATGCCCCCCCAGGGGGTGTGCTGGTTTGAAAGTATGTATGTACCCTAGAAAAGCCATGTTTTAAATATGATCCCATTTTGTAAAAGCAGCTGTTTCTTCTAATCCCTATTCAGCATTGTATTTTTGAAACTATAATTAGATCATCTCCCTGGAGATTTGATGTAATCAAGAGTGGTTGTTAAACTGCATTAGGTGATGATATGTCTCCACCCATTTGGGTGGGCCTTGATTAGTTTCTGAAGTCCTATAAAAGAGGAAACATTTTGGAGAATGAGAAATTTGGAGAGAGCAGAGAATGCTGCAGCACCATAAAGCAGAGAGTCCATCAGCCAGTGCTTTGGAGATGAAGAAGGAAAATGCCTCCCAAGGAGCTTCATGAAACAGGAAGCCAGGAGTAGAAGCTAGCAGATTATGCTGTGTTCACCATATACCCTTTCAGATGAGAGAGAAACCCTGACTGTGTTCACCATATGCCCTTTCACTTGAAAGAGAAATCCTGAACTTCTTCATCAGCCTTTTGAACCAAGGTGTCTTTCCCTGGATGTGTTTGATTGGACATTTCTATAGACTTGATTTAATTGGGACATTTTGTCTTAGAACTGTAAACTAGCAACTCATTAAATTTCCCTTTTTAAAAGCCATTCTGTTTCCAATATATTACATTCTGGCAGCTAGCACACTAGAGCAGGGGGACTTCATGAAATAAATAGACTGGAGCAAAATCTAGGAGATGTCACCATGTTTGCCATGTGCTTTTCCAGTTGAAGGAGAAACCCTGATTTCTTCAGCCTTTCTTGAGTGAAGGTAACCTCTTGTTAGTATCTTAATTTGGACATTTTTACTGACTTGCTTTAATTGGGACATTTTCAAAGCCATAGAATTGCAAAGAAACTTAATAAATCCCCCTTTTAAAAGCCTTTCCATTTCTGGTATATCACATTCTGGTAGCTGGCAAATTAGAACAGATTTAACTAGCACAGATTTTGGTACCAAGAGTGTGGTGTTGCTGCAGTTTACAAATAACAAACAAGTTAAAATGGCTTTTTAAATGGTTAAGGGAAGATCTTGGAGAAGTTATGAGAAGTTTGATAGAGAAGGCCTAGAATGCTTTGAAGGGATTGTTGGTAGAAATGTGGACTACAAAGTTACCTGCAACAAGGCTCTAGACCGAAATGAGTCATGTTTTTTTGCAAATTGGAAGGAAGGGAATCCTTGCTTATAAATGGCAGATAATCTGGCAAAACTGACTAGTGGCTTTGACTGGAAGGCAGATTTTAAAGGCCATGAACTTGGATATTTAGCAGAAGAGATTTCCAAGTTAAATGTGGAAAGTGTAGCCTGGTTTCTCCTCACAGCTTATAGTGAAATGTGACAAGAAAGAGATAAGCTGAAAACTTAATTCTTGGGTACAAAGAAACCAGATATTGGTGTTCTGGAAAATTCTGGGCTTCCAGGAAGGAAAACCCCAGATAATAGTGTACCACATGAAGATTGAAATAAATGTGGAACAGCCAGTCATTTCAGAAAAATCAGGATTGGAAATGAAGTTATCCAGGAAGGATTTGAGGAAACTCCTGTTGTCTCATGTGTACAATGCTTGCTTAGTACATAGCAAGCCAACAAGAGTGTGTGGAACCTGTATAAATGGAACTGCTGCCAGTCTGGACTTGGGGTCTCATGAAAGGGACAATGTGGAGGTTAATTAACTTCAGAGGTAGAACTATAGAACCTAAAATCTAGAGTCAAGAAATCTCAGACCAGGAGAGCTGACCCATCCAAGTACTTAGAGAGGATGAGTTTGCTCCAAAGGCAGAGGATGGTCCTTCTACCTCATTGCAGGGGAATACTTGGCCTGCCTCAGGCCCTGGAGAGGGTTCAGTACATTCTGTGGGGATTGGGGAGAGCTGGATGCCACCACATGGAAGGGGTATGTGCCCAGAGATGGCAGAGGGCCTGGGTGCAGCCCCAATGTTTGGATAGTGTGGAGCAAAGAAAAAGGTACTCTTCCCAATGTGCCCAAAGTTTGCATTTGAAGAGAGGCAGGCCATTTGGCCCTTGGAAATGGTGGGACTGACACCCTCTAAGACCCCAAATAAATGAATCTCAGATTTTGAAATCTAATGGAGTTTGCCCTGCAGGTTTTCAAAACTGCTTGGGTTTGGTGACCCCTAAGTTCCTTCCAATTTCTCCCCATTGACATGGGTATCTGTATGCTATGACTGTTCTTCCTTTGTATATAGGCAGCAAATAACTTGTTTTGAGTTTTACATTTCCAGAGCCAGAGGAGAATTTTGTCTTGAGACTGCTCATGATTGTAGCTGACTTTTATGAGAGCTTCTACTGGTTTTAATCTTGCATTTTTTGTGTGTGTTGTTTCTGAAATGGTCTAGGGATTTCCAATATTGGGATGGAATGAATGTATTTTGTATGAGAGAGAAATACAACTTTTTTTAGGGTCCACATGGTGAAATATGCCATTTGAGGGGATTATATGCCCTGCAAAAGCCATGTTTTAATCCTGATTCCATATCACGAAGGCAGACCTTTATTTTAATCCCTATTCAGCACTTTAGGTTGGAAACTTGATTAGATTTTCTCCAAGGAGATGTGATGCTCCCAATAATAGATTAGAAGGTGATGTGATTTCACACATTCCAAGTAGGTGTGGTAGGTTTATTGGAATCCTTTAAAAGAGGGAGGATTTTGGAAAGAGTCAGAACCTACAGAAATGAGAGAAGAACAGAGCCATGGCAGATCCAAGAGAAACAAGACAGTCCATACAGCCAGAAGCCTTTGGAGATGAAAAAACAGAATGCCTCTTGGGGGTTTCATGAAACAAGCAGGCTGGAGAGAAAGCTAGCAGATATCACCATATATTCCATGTGCTTATCCAGTTGTGAGAGAAACCCTTACTTCATTGGCCTTTCTTGAGTGAAGGCAACGTCTTGTTGGTGCCTTAATTTGGACATTTTTATAGACTTGCTTTGGTTGGGACATTTTCATGGCCTGAGAATGGCAACATGCAACTTAATAAATTTCCCCTTTTAAAAACCATTCCATTTTGGTATATCAGATTACAGCAGCAAGCAAACCATAAGGGAGGGTATATAGGAATGCTGTACATTTTGCGTGAATTTTCTGTAAACCTACAATTACTCTAGATTTTAAAAATTGGGTCTAGAAATAATCTTATTAATTCTCTCTCTGTCACAATTACCCACATTCTTTCTACTTGCAAAATATATTCTCGCTTATCCTAATATTCTGAAAAGTTTCACATAATCTCAGAATAGAGTTCAAAATCCAGGAACTTTGATCTAAATCCATTCTGGATATGCCTCCTCTTGATCAAGAGATCAAGAAATCAAAAAGATAAGTTGCATCCCCCAAACACATATCTAAACTACAATGGTGTAACAGAAACAGAAAACAATATCATAATCCTCCCCTTCAAAAAAGGGTTGAAGCAAACAGCAGTCCCTGGTTGATAGTAACTCTTAGGGCATATGTTGCCTGGGGGACAGAGATATTTCTTCCATGGGGACAGGGATGAACCTTCTCCTCATTCCATTGTTCTTCATGGATCTGGACTCTGCCTTCTGCTATTTCCTTCTTTTACCATCATCCTTTTATTGGACCGCACCCCCAAGCATCCTAGAAGCCACCCCTCATGGTTTTCCTTTCCTTGTTTTTTGTTTCTTTGTTCTTCTTTTTGTATTAGAGAAGATGTAGGCTTACAGAAAAATAATTCATTAAATACAGAGTTCCCATATACCATCCTACTATTAACATCTTGAATTAATGTGGCACAGTTGTTTCAATTAATGAAGAAACATTTTAATAATTGTACTATTAATGATATTCCATCATTTACAACAGAGTAAGTGTATTGTGAAGTCCTATGTGTTTTTTATTTTATTCTTGTTGTGTATACAACCACATTCAAATATATAGCTCAGTTTTGTTAATGATGTTCACGATGTTGTGCTACCATCTCCATCATCCAGTGCCAAAACTTTATGATCAACCCAAATAGAAACTCAGTACAATTTAAATTTTAACTCTGCCTTCCCTACTGCCACCCTGCCCCCTGGTAACCTATGCTTTAGATTCTTACCCTGTGGCTTACTTGTTTTACCTATTCAATATCCATGAGGTTATATAATGTTTTTCATTTTGCATTTGGCTAAGTTCACTCAATATGGGTTAAAACTTTTACTGTTGTTATCCTGAAGCCATGTCTTAATGGCAGTACCCTAGATCTGGTCTTTTCCTGAAGTGATATTACAATGACCAACTATAATTTTATGAGTTTTCTTTTCAATCTTACCAGTCCCAGAATTTTAGGGATTCCTTTCAGCTTACATCTCAACAAGTTCAGGTTGTTATTTCCTCTGAAATTTGCTAAACCAAGGAGCTTATTATATATCTTTCTTTCTGCCATTCATAATATTGACAAAACTCAAATACAACTAACTAATTTTCCATTTTGGGGCCCTCATAATTATGCATCACCACTTCACCATATCCTGAAACAGTGTCCTGATTTCCTAACAGCTGGCCTCCACACCACTACTACATATGTTTACCATAATAATGCTGCACAAGAAACCCCACTCTAAGCCAATGCCATAAAATAAACATACAAAAAAACACTTACACTCATATTTGCTGGCTTGCAGGTCAGCTAGTGGAACTACAGGGACACTGGGGTGCATTTGCTTCAGATTGCAAGTCTGGAAGTTATCTGGGGTCACTCTGCTCTGAATCCCATTCTATAACACAGGCTGGAGTGTCTGCACCTACCAGGGTATGATATTCTTATAGGAGAAATCAGAAATCTCCACAGGTGCAAGTAGAAAGACAGGCTGGCTCTTAGTGTTCATATTTCATTGAAGAAAGGTAGTCACATGGCCAAGTGCAACATCAGATGGCACAGTATTATAAACAATCTTCATGAAGGTAGAAAGGAGGAAATAATTATTTGTTGAAAAGTTAATTACATTATCACATTCATTCATCAGACAATACTAATGAGGAACATAAAAAATAAATAACATACTTTTTATTAAATTCTGCAAATCACAATATTATAAATGAGTTCACAGACATTAGGATATTATATATAACAATATAGAAAATGAAATATATATCATAATGTCTGATTAATTTCAGTTATGGAGTTTTTTCTCATTCTTGAATAGGATGGAATCCTGTGCTTGCAGAAAAAAAATAAAAGTTAGTGGCTAAATATTTATTATATTTTGATGGAACATGGTAAATGAAGAAAAAAATTGTAGAGACTAAACATGATCTAAAGAGAGGGGAATTTTCACCTTTCAGCCAAGTCATACTCACAGTGACAGTCTGAGAGAAAAGGCATCCCCAAGATGAGAAGTATCTAAGGAGAAAGCTCTGGTGCCTCCTCCTCCTCACCCCATACCCCTCCAATCTTCACTGTTTCCCCTTAGTAGGTTCCATTGGCTTTTAGGGAAGAAAGAGTATTAATAAATAGATACATTGTAAGAGCCCTCCTTCATCTCTCCTATTTCTTATATCAATTTTTTGTATTGATTTGTAAATCTCCATCACAGTCAAAATGTCAAGTGGTTTTAATCCAGCATTGTTCTGAAAAAGAAAATAGAAACTCTAACAGCTTATTTTCCAAAAATCATGATGATGCATATCACAATTTTTGGAGGAAAAGCCAAGTGATTAGTCCATGTTTGCAATTTATATTTTATTTTAAAACCTGTCAATTGAGATAAAACATTTCAATTTGGGTCAGTGTTTCTCTGAAAAAAATTTTGTGGTTAAACCATTTTAAAAATACTATGCAATCATGTCACTAGAATCATCAGAGTATATTTTATTTCTACAAGCACTTTAGGTTGGGCAGAGAAGTTTTAGAATCTGATTCTGGGGTAACCTGCTGTGGATAGACAGAGTTTGGGATCCTTGTAGGATATGGCAAAGGTGTTGTTTTCAACAGTGGTCGATCCAGTAAGGGTAGGACAAGAAAGTAAAACCAGGAACTGTCAGGCCCTGGGTCATTAAGGATTCCTCAATAGACAGTGAGTTAAAGATTCACAAATTTATTGAAGGAATAAAATAGGGAGGACTCAGGTGGGAGAGCCAAAAGAAGAAAACAAGTAGGTGCCTGAAATTGGCTCCCACCTGGGGAGCCAGCAATAAGAGAAAATGGCTCTGACTCTTTGTTCTGGGAGCTGTGTTTTAAAGGGACAGTGATACCGGGAGGGGAAGGTGCCCACTAGGTGGTGTGTTGTTTCCTGATTGGATGAGGGCTTGTGACAGATTTATATCTGGATCCTTGGACCTGCCAAGGATGCTGAAGAGGGGGGCTGAAGAGGGCTCTGCCTCAAGAGTGTCTTTTGCTCTTAGAATTTTCTTTCTGAGACCTAACATTCCTGCCTTTAAAAAAAAATAAAATTGAATGAAGCTGGTGTTGGGTTTGGGTTAGTGCCCTAGCTTGACTTGAAGCAATTTTTGAAGTAATAGGGACATTGTGTCCTTTCATTGACTACTTCCTGTGGACCAAAAGGCATAGTGGGGCGGGGGGGCAGAATTGCTTTGACCTGAGCAATGTGTAGGTGGGTTTTTGAGTATTTTTCTGATGGAATGGTTTGATAGTAATGTTTTTGCTCCAACAGGAGCTGCAGCAGAAGTAGGTTTTCAGAATTCTGCTGGTTGGCTATGGCTGCTATTGACCTGTGAATAAATTTGATAGACATTGTAAGAGGTAGTGGGGTAGGAAGGAAATTAATAGAAGGATAATTAAAGGCCCAATGAGGGGGAGCACGATAGTTTTTAAAGAGATGGAGAAGGATGAAAGAGGATTTGAGAGAAAGAAAAAAGGATGGATGATGATATTAGAGGCTATCTTTGGAGAGTTTAGCATTTTTAGGTTTTAGAGCTTTTTTGGCATTGGAATAACATAGAAGTTTTAAGTTTTTGAAAAACAAACTCAACTAATGTGTTACAGAGCATTAGATATTTTTAGGATTTTTAGGAACACTGTTGATTTGAGTTTGCCATGTTGTGGCAGTTTGTAATATTTGACTGAAGCTTGCATAAGAGAAACCTTCAGAACAACTTCTTGACCTGATTTGAAAGTTTTTAGCCATTGAAACTCTATTTTCCCTCTTTTGGTTAGTTCATCCATGATGTCATGGTTAGTTCATCCTTGGAGCTAATGTTTAATTGTGTTAGGATAGTTACATTTCACAATGTCATGGCCCACCATGCTTTACACTACCAGTGCCAAGTTTATACTCCTGGAAATTATGTCCTGCATTGTGGGGAAGCTCAGAGTTTGGCTTAGAGAGAGATCACATTTGAGCAACAGCAGAGGTTTTCTGGAGATGACTCAGGCACTAATTTTAAGTAGGTTAAATTTATTATTATAGAAATAAATTTTATAAGGGTAAACCTTAAAATTAATACTTTGGCCTATTAAATTGAGAGTTTTTCTTGCTTAAAATTTTAAGCTTGTCCACCTGGGAAATTTTTATCAGTTTTATTTTTCCCAGTTTCAAAGGGACTTTGCAGACATTCTTTATTTTTTGTCCTAAATATTCTGAAATGCAGAGTATAAAATATTAACTAGCATAAAACATTAAGATTTTGCTTTTAGTTTTAGGTTTTATACTAAATAAAGCTGAGTGAGGTTGTTCAAGTGACTAGACTAATTAAATTAGATAGTATAAATTTTGGATAAAATAAACATATATTTTTATTTTACACAAAAGTTAAAGCTTTAAAATATAATATATTTTTTACATTGCATATTGATTTACTTTAGTTTTAAACAGATTAGTTTGATTACATTTTTAATTGGAGATTGATTTCTTTTACTTTTTTAACTATTGCTGTGTGGATTTTTTTAATTTTTAGAGCTGGAGTTTGAGTTTTTGAGTGTTTGGTGTTTGAGTTTCTGGTGTTATATAGACACTTAAAATTTCAGGGAGCTATTGGGCTATATAAAGAGCAAAGCATCTTAGGATTTAAAGATAACAAATTTTATAACATAAGCTTTCACCTTTATAAGCATTTTTAATGAAGTTGCTTTTAGAAACAAATTACTAGAGAGCTGTTTCATGTTAGGCAGCAGAGGCCTGGCTCTGCTTCACAAGCTATATTAGAGCACAGCAGTGCAACTGACAATTTGGCTGTTTTTTTAATTTGTAGCCTTTTTAGAATAACTAAAAACTGTGACTAACAACATTGTTCTATTGCCTAACATCACATAGATTAGTATAGGATATAATATCAACAGTGATAATATTCTGAATTTTTTTATGAATTTATACATTGTTCAAATATATGAGTAGTTTATTTATTTAAATTTAATTAGTAACAAGAAGGAAAATTCCTTTTAACCATTGTAATACATTTTAAACATTTTTTATGCAGTAGGTTATTTTAGTGCCTTACTTATACAACTTTAAAGAACAAATTATTTGTAACAATTTTTCCCTAACAGTGAGAAGGCTTCACTTTTGAAATAAAGGATATTACTATTATAAACATTAATAAGGATGTTATTCTGATGTAAAATATTTTAGACACAGTACTTGGATGATTAAGAAAGTTTTAAAGAAATATTTTACATTTAAGAGCACAGAAACAATTTATATTGCTCGAACATGGAGGAAATTTTAGTTTTCTATGAATACTCAGCTTAACACAAAAGCTTTCCTTTTTTTTGAAATGTATCATGAACAGACATTAAATTTTAGTTAGCATTGATTATGACATATAGAATTTATTTTATAAACTTTTTTATAATTAAAAAAATTATTTAGAACTTATACTGTAACGAATAAAATTTACCTTTTTATTTATTTAGGGTTTGTAGTTTACAATGATTATAACAAACAAAATTTATTTTTATTTATTTTTTTAATGTTTTATTACTTTCTGTATTTATTTTCCTTAAAGGTTTTATTTATTTAGACTGTATATTAGGAATAAGTTTGATAAATTTATAAAGGTTTTTAACTTGTATATTTTTAATATCATTAATAGATACATCAGTGATTGAACAATTTCCTTTATTTACTTATTTATTCATTCATTCATTCATTTATTTATTTATTTATTTATTTATTTATTTATTTATTTATTTATTGGTGTGTGTGGTCCCAGAATTGAACCCAGGTCTCCCACATGGAAGGCAGGCATTCTCACCACTAAACTACCCATGCACCCTCTCATGTTTATTTTTATAGTGTTTTAAATAATTCCATTTTATGTATTTTTATTATTCTGTTTTCAGATAGGCATTTAAATACTTAACTTACTGGCCATTACCCATGAATTAGTGAATAGATGATATTCCCCTCTTTTTTCTGCACCAGGGTTTGACACAGCTTTTAAATTTGCTAGTTTATTATGACTTTTTCACTATGACCATTCTTAAACTTCTGTTTTTTGAGGAGGAAATTATTGATTCACTGGGCTACAGGGCATTTTTTATGCTGTTTGGTATTTCACTTTTGTAAGCAAAACTGAGAATATTTGGTTAAACAAATTATTATACTATTGTTTAATATTATGTAAAAGGATTAATTACTGACAGAAGATTAGAAAATGTTTTAATTTTTATAAAATTTTTAAAATAATTATATTCAACCTAAAACTTAGTAAGTGAATTTATTTTTATAAAGTTAAATAAATTTTTTTGCAACTGGTGGAATAAAGATTTTTTTAGAGTTTTTCTTTTAGAAAGCAAAAGGTTAAAAGTTATTAGATTTGAAACAATGTTTGTTTTTTTACTTTAACTAAAGCTGAGGGAGAAACTTAGCCTTTTTAAACAATGAGATGATTCATTTTTCTTACACAGCCAAGGACATGAAAAAGTTAACATAAAGTACAAGAAGAATATTGGTTTTTACCATAATTAAAGCTGAGGGAAAAAAACAGCCTTTTTAAACAATGACGATTCATTTTTTTTTTACACAGCCAATGATGTGATAACGTTAACATGAAGTACAAACTGTTATTTTGATAAAACACAGATTTTTCTTTTCACACTAGTTACTTAGAAAAGACTTTTATAATTTTTTATTAAAACAGGTCTACAGTTCAAGAAAACTTTGTAACTTAAGAGCAAGAAAACTAAATTTTAGTCTTGCATCAGCATATAGACCCATTAAATCTTCCCTTACCCTGACCATAATCTTCTTTTCCACAAACCCTCAGCAACTTACTATATCCATTCAGGCTATGTCCTACATTCTCCTTACTCTGCAACAGCCATTCATTTTATCCTTCCACAAAACTTGTCTTATTTTTTTTAATAAAAACATGCCCTTTATATTCTGCACACTCAAGCCACCACTGTAAGCAAACATTTTACCACATACAATTACCAGTAAAATTAAATTTGTTACAATAATGCTAAATATTTAAAATGCTTTAGTTAATGTACACTTGAAACATTAATATGCAATTCCTTGAAGCATTAGCATATTTTTTATTTTATTATATTTTATATGTGCTATCATTTCCAGGCACACTGCCTAGTCCATGCAATCTTAGGTTGTTTCAAGAGGAATTCCAAGAATGTAGCCACAACACTAGCTTATTTATTACTAAACTTAAGGAGAACACATTTAAACAGAATAAAATTGCATTTGTTTAAGGATTTATAATTTTATTTCTTTTATTATTTTTATAATATTTTTAAATTATGAAGAACTTTGAAAGAATATTGAGAGTAATGGGTGTCCTCATGGCAGAATGCTTGCCTTGCATGCAGGAGACATGGGCTTGATTCCTGAACCATGCATGCCCCCCCACAAAGAATATTGATTATTAAATTTTGGGAACTATACTGAGCTTATTGAATTTGTTCCAAGTTTAAATTTAGGAAAATTTTTTAATTGTTTGCACAGACCAAAAAAAACAACAGGACTTTTGGTCTTGGAAGTTTTAGGTAAGGGCCATGGAACCAAGAATTTTTTATTTTATTATTAATTTTCTGTTATTATCCAGAGGTGAGGCTATATATTGAAAACGCATATAGGCATAAATAGGAAATTTATTATCTTAAAAGAAAAACAGGAACATAGAAATATTTTTGAGGGGAACAAATAAAAAATTGAATATGTTATTTTATCCCAATTTTACTTTTTGCAGACTGCTTTTAACTGTAATATTTTTAACTTTAACCATAATAGTAGTATTTTTATTTTAAATCATAGTGAGGGCAGATTACATTAAGAAATAAAACTTTTTATAGACTTATAACCAAATTGTTTATAAATTTTAAAACAGCTTTAAGTTTTTCCTTTTAAAAGAATTTTTATAATTATCAACCAGTTAAGAACATTTGATTAATACCAATGCAGAACACATCAATTAATAATTAAACTGAACACATTAGCTAATAAAAAGACATTAACTACTTAAAACAGACATTAATTTTTTATTATACCCAGGTAGCACACCAACTAGCATTAAAACAGGTTTACTTAACTTTATTAAATATTAATTAGTTGTTGGATTACTTATTTTTTAGGAGTATAGTTAGACAAATTTAGGTAATGGCCTCAAATCATCTATAGAACACAAGCTGAACACACTAACAATTAAATAGACATAAAACATTTATCACATTAATTTAACAATTAACCAATAATTTGTTAGGCCTTGATGGGGGCATGGTTAGCAGGATTGAAGGAGAAGTAACTGAAAGATACCTCTGTAGATGGAGGGATAGAAGGCTTAGAAGGTTTTTATGATAGTCTTCTCAGGGTTAAAGACAGTTGTTGAAGAGATACTATACTCCCACATAGTATCTGTGGGAGAAGTAGAAAGCTTAGAAGGTTTTTTGTGGAGAAGGAGTATTTGACCTGACTTCACAGGTTACATTTAAGGGCCCAGAAGGCTAAGGTATGGGGAATTTCAGACCATTTACCATAATGCAGCATAAAGTTTTCAAGTACAAAGAGAATTTGCCAATCCCAGACTGGCTTCTCCACCTTAAGGATGATGCTGAGCCTCATAGGGATTAAGTGATGTGCCCAAGCTCAAAAAGGTAATCAATACAAGAGCTACGATTGGAAGCCAGGTCTGTCCTGGTGAAGCAGCAGAAGGTGTATTTCCTTTTTAATGCCCACATCAAGAGCAGAAACTGTTTGGAACCACACCCATTCAGGATTGACCAGGAAAAAAGCTGTTGACTCAGTGAGACCCATCTAAGCTGTGTGTGTGCAGCAGGTGGGAGAGGTTTGGGGGACCAGGGTAGGTGCATGTGAAAAGAAATATTCAAATTTCACAACCCAGACTGGCTTCCACCTAGTAAATAAGGAGCACTGTACACTTTGGTTCTCCATTGTTGGGCTTCAGTCTTTCAAACTAAAATTCTAAAGCACTTTTCTCTCTTCACTTAGCTTTTGGCAGTTTTTCTGTACTATTCCCAATTATTAGTAGATTTTTTTAGATTAATGAACTTTATAATTTAAATAGTTTTTAGATGTCCAGAAGTTGAGAAGATAGTACAGAGTTCCCAGTTCCCTCTCTTGTTAACATCTTGTCAGTATTTATCATAGCAAAGGTACTAATCTCAATTCATTGTTATTAGTTAGAGTCCATTTTTTATCAACATGACTTGTCACTGTGATCTGAAACTTGATCACTTAGCTGTAGTCTTTGTTAGGTTTCTCCACTGAACAGTTACTCTTTTAATTCCTTTCCATAATGTTCTGTCTGGGAGGATCCATTATTCACAAGCTACAGTTATGTAGAAAGTTATGCCTCACCTCCATTGAAGTTGGAGTATCTGTATAAATGACTTGGAACTCTTCTGGGCAGATTTATCTGTTATTCCCCATTTATTTATATATTTATATATTCAATCATTTATTTATATTAGCATTTAACCCTTTCATAATCATTTTAAACATTTTTGATGTTTACTTTAAGTTGAACCACTTTAAATAGTGAACTTAACTTCACTATTCACTGAACTATTATAATCCAAAAGTAATTGATAAATTATCTTGATCAAATTGTCCCAACTCTGACTATTGGGATATCATTCAGTTGTCATCTGTTTCCCTTTGACATATTCAAACATTGTGCTGCAGATTTTGTGGCTGTTGTTGATGTTAATTGGCTTCTTTTTCATTTCTTTATCATTTCTTTTTGACCCAATATGTGCATCATTTGTATTCCCTGTCTCAGCTCTACAATCAGCTATTTCTCCCAGAGGTCCTGATTATTTTTCTTGGAGAATAGCATTAGAAACCTAGACCTCAGGGCCAGCTATTTTCATTCTGCTGGGGTGCTGTTGGTTCCAGGCCTTATCAGCTAAAAATATCAAGGAAATATATGGGTGTCTAGTGAGTTTTCACACACATCCATAAACATTTCTTATGTATCCATCTGTATTTATATTAAGCTAAATATGAATTTCTACTGATTTGATGGTGGATCATTCTAGCTTTCTCCCCTTGCTTCTGGGCAACTTCCTCACCCAACAGTGAGAAACCATTTTTCCATTCCATCCTGGGGTTTCCCCAACCTCCTAAATGATTGCTTCAATTTGCCCATATTATGGTTCACTTTTTGTACTCCAAAGTTCTATGAGTCTTGAAAAATGCATAGTGTCATGTATCCACTATTACAGCATCATACAGAATGTACTACCATAAACATAAGCAAAACAAATACCTGTACTTCATGTATTCAAACTACCCCTTCTGCAGATGCCTGGCAATCTAATCTGTTTACCATTTCTGTAGTTTTGCCTTTTCAGGTATAATACAAATGGAATCATTTGATGTAAAACATTTTCAGAATGGTTTCTTTTACTTAACAATATGAATTTCAGATTCATCCACATTTTTGTGTTACTTGATAACTCATTCTTTCTTTCATGGAATAGAATCTCATTGCATCAAGATAGCATAGTGTATTTATCCATTCATTTTTTGAGTCATATTGGTGAACACAAATAAAGCTGCTTTAAGCATTCATACGGAGATTTTTGTGTGGATATAAATCTTCCCATCAGTTGGGTAAATACCTAGGAGTACTATTAATGGGTGATATGATCAGATTATGTTTAGTTTTGTAAAAAACTGACAAACTGTCTTCCAAAGTGGCTGCACCATTTTGAACTCCCACCTGCAATGAATGAGAATTCCTTTGCTCCACTTCCTCAACAGCATATAGTCCTGTCAGTATTTTGCAGAGTAAAAGTTTTTCATTTTAATGAAGTCCAACTGCTCTCTTTTACTTTCATGAATGATACATCATATCTAAATACTCACCACCCATCCAAACTTTCTCCTTTATTCTATTTGAAATTTTATACTTTTGCTTGTTTTTTCTTTTGCATGCACAGGCACTGGTAATCAAAATGCTTTTGCATTTTAAATTTAAGTTAACGTCCCATTTTGAACTAATTGTTGTATAACATATCAGGTAGGTGCATAGATTCTTTTTTTTGTATATGGATCCCCAGTCATTATAGCACACATTGTTGAAAAAGTTTCTTTTCTCTATTGAACTGCCTTTGTGCATTCATCAAAAATCTGTTTACCATATTACAGTGAGTCTATTTCTGGGCTGTCTATTCTTTTCCACTGATCTATATTTCTATTTTTTGAACAATACCACGTTGCATTGATCACTGTAGTTTCTAGTAAGCTTTAAAATGGGATAGTGAGTCCTATGACTTTGTTCTTCAGTATCATATTTGTTGTATTAGGGTCTGTGTATGTCCATATAAATTTTAGAATCAGTTTTAACATCCACAAAATAGCTTTCTGTGGCTATGTGGGTGATTGCATTGACTCTATATCTAACTTGTGAACAATTGCTCTTTTAACAATAATGAATCTTCCAATCCATGAAGATGGAATACCTCTCCATTTGTTTAGAGCTTTGATTTTTTTTTGTCAGCACTTTGTAGTTTTCTGCTTGTGTTAACTTAGTTTTCCCTTCTTTCTTTAGCTTCCTGAAGTAGGAGCTTATATTATTTATAATAGATCATATATCTTTTCTAGCATGTGCATGTAATGCTGTTCATCTCCCCTTAAGCACTGCTTTCACTACAACTCATACATTTTAAGTTGTATTTTATTTTTTTATGTTTAGGTGCATGGAACAGAAATTGAACCCAGGTCTCTCCACATGGAAGGTGAGCATTCTACCACTGAACCACCTCTGCATCTTATATTTTATTTTTATTTAGTCCAGAATATTTTAAACTTTTTCTTGAGACTTTTTTGACTCATGGATTACTTAGAAAGATGTTGAATAATTTAAAAATATTTGAGGATTTCCAGATATTTTATTATTGATTTCTAGTCTCAATCCATGGCAGTCTATGTACAAGCTGTGCATGATTTCTATTCTTTTAAATGTGTTAATATATGTTGTATGGCCCATAATATGATCTATCTTGGTAAAGTATCATGGGATCCTGAGAAGAATGAGTATTCTGCTGTTATTGGATGGAACATTCTGTAAAGATCAATTAGAACAAATTGATTGATTGTTCTATTCAGTTCATTTATAACCTTTTTACGATTTGCCTAGTTGCTGCACCAATTACTAATGAAGGGATGTTGAAATCTCAAAAATAATAGAGGACTTGTTCCTTTATCCTTTTAGGTATATCAGATTTTGCCTTATGTATTTTAACACATTGATTTTAGTTTCACAGGAATTTACGTCTTCTGAAAGAAATGAACACTTTGCTACCATGTAATGTCCCATTTTATCATTGATAATCTTCCTTGTTCTAAATATTGCTTTGTAGAAAATTAATTTACATACCCCATCTTTCTATAGACTGGTGTTCTCATCTGCTAGCTGCCAAAATGCCATATAGCAGAAACAGAATGGCTTTTAAAAAGGGGAATTTTATAAGTTGGTAGTTTACAGTTCTGAAGCCAAGAAAATGTCCCAATTAAAGCAAATCTATAGAAATGTCCAATCTAAGGCATCCAGGGAAAGATACCTTGTTTCAGGAAGGCCGATGAAGTTCAGGGTTTCTTTCTCACATGAGAAGGCACATGGCAAACACAGTTAGAGTTTCTCTCTCATCTGGAAAGGCACGTGTGAACATAGTCAGGATTCCTCTTTCATCTGGAAGTGCACATGGCAAGCATGGCATCATCTGCTAGCTTCTTCTCTTGGATTCCTGTTTTATAAAGGTCCCTGGGAGGCATTTTCCTTCTTCACCTCCAAAGGTCACTGGCTGTGGACTCTCTGCTTCATGGTGTGGCAGCATTTTATGCTCTCTCTGAATCTCCTTCATTCTTCAAAATGTTTCCTCTTTTATAGGACTCCAGAAACTTCTCAAGACCCACCCAAATTGGTGGAGACATGTCATCACCTAATCCAGCTTAACAACCACTCTTTACAGGTTCAAACATACAGTATTGAGTAGGGATCATTCTACATTTATGAAATGGGATTTAGATTAAAACATGACTTTTCTAGGAGACGTACATCCTTTCAAACCAGCACAACTGGTGTTAGCATAGTATATTTTTCCCATCCTTTAACTTACCTGTATCTTGGTATATAAAGTGAATTCTTGTAGGTAACATATAGTTGGGTCTTGTTTCTGTTATTTTTTATTCATTCTGGCTATCTACTTCTTTTATTTAGTATATTTATGCCATTCACATTTGAAATGATTATTGATATAGTGGGATTAATGGCTGTTTGTGACTGCTTTCTATTCAATACATTTGTTGCTTGTTCCCCAGTCCCACAAACACCCTTTTCCTGACTTCTCTGGTTTTAATAGTTTATTTTATATGATTTCATTGAGTTTCTTCTCTGGGCATGTTAATTATACTTTAAAAAATTATCAGGGACATTTCTAGAGTTTACTGTATACAGTTTTAACTAACCTTTGCCCACCTTCAAATGACACAATGTCAATCTCCATGTATTAAGGTAACATCCCTGAATACTCTCACTTCCTACCTCCTATCCTCTGTGAAATTATTGCCCTTCATTTCACTTATAAAAATGTTATATAACTCAGTGCACTGCTACAACTATTTGTTTAAATGAACACTTACATTAAGATCAATTAAGAAGAAAAATAATTTTTTTAAATTTATCTTCATTTATTCCTTCTCTGAGACTTACCTCCTTTATTTAGATTGAATATTTCTGATCACTATGCTTTTTCTTCTGCCTGAAAACTTCTTTTGCCAGTTTTTCCATAGCATTCTGTTAATGGTGAATTCTCTCAATTTTGGTCTGAAAAAGTCTTTATTTCTCTTTTACTTTCATAAGATAGTTTCACTGGATAGAGTTTTCTAGGTTGGTGTTTGCTTCCTTTTGTTGTTGTGGTTATTATTTTCTTTTGATACTTTAAATATTTCAGTCCATTGTTTTCTTGCTTACAAGGGTTTTGATGAGACATTACTATAATCTTTATCCTTGTTCTTCTATAGGTAAGATGTTCTTTCCCCACTGGGTTCTCTCAAGATTTCCATTTGTGTTTGTATTTCTGCAGTTAAATATGACATGCTTTTCTTTTTGGAGGGGGTATTTTTGGTGCTTGGTGTTCCCTGAGGTTTCTGAATCTGTATTATGGTAGCTGTAGTTATGTTTCAAAAGTTCTTGGTCATTAACACTGCCAATATTTTTCTTCTCCATTCTCTTTTTTTTTCTTCTTTCAGCATTCTATTATGTTCATGTTAAATCCTTTGAAGTCCTACAGTTCATGTATATTAGTTCTGTGTTGTTTTTCATTTTTTCAATTTGAATTTAAAGTTGGGGTTTCTTTATGTCCTATTTTCAAGCTTACTGATTCTTTCTCCACTTATTTCAAGTCTACAGGTGAAACCATAGAATGTGTTCTTCATTGCTCTTAGAATAGGTTTTTAACATTCTAGCTTTTTTTCTTTTTTCATTTTAGATAGTCTCTGCTTGATTACCCATCTTTCCTTTCATGATGTGCATTCTTTCCATTAGACATTTAAACATATTAATCATATAAATTTTAAATTCCTTGGCCAATTTGTTTAGGCATGGGAAGGCTTTGGAAATTGAACCCAGGCCTCTGGCATGGCAGACAAGAATTCTGCCACTGAGTCACCATTCCACCCCCAATTTTAATATCTGTATTTCAACTTAGTCTAGTACTAATTATTGCTTTGTCTCTTTGGAATGTGATGATTCTTGACTTTTGGCAAGCACTGTAATTTTTTTCTTGAAAACCAGACAAATTGTGTAGTAACTGAAGTAAAGAGAATATTAGTATAAGAATTCACATTTATCTGGCTAGGAGTTAGGCTTTTTTTGCTATAACTATGGATTTCAGAGACATCAAATTCCTCTGCATTCATCTCTGTGAAAAAAATCTTCCTATCCTCCTCTACAGAAACACTAAATCTCTATAGCTTCTCTTTGCTTTGGTTGGGCAATTCCTTCTATTGTGTGGTTCAGTCATCTCATATTCTAACATAGCAAAGAAAATCCAGATGCTTATCTATATCCTGTTAGGGAATAGGACTTTTTCTCTCTTTTGGAAATGCATTTTGCAAACAAAACCTATTTTCATTTCTACCATAGAAAATGAAAAATTTTCAATCTCTTACACAAACACTTATGTCTCAAAAACTTCATGAAGCTTTTAGAGACATTAGTTCTTTCCTTATGGCATTCTTACTTCATTCATAGGGTCAGAACAAGCAATATTCTATTTGGAAATAACTCCTTCCATTGCAGTCAGTATGCTGGGGACTGTTAAGCAAGGTATGCAAGTTTTCCTTAGCCAAAAGGTGAACATGTGGCCCAGGCTAGGTCCAACAGCTGTCTTTGAAATATGAAGTTTTAACAATGTTGAGCAAGGTGGTAGGTAACATTAAAAGATGATCCCCAAGATTCTCCACATCCCAGTGTGTATTCATCCTCTCTTCAATTACTCAAAAAAAAAAAAAACTAATATATGTGCTCCTTTGAGAGGACTTTGAAGATGTAATTAAAGTCCCAAATTAGGTGATTTAAGAAAGGAAGATCATTCTTGGTGGGCCTGACCTAATCAGTGCTCCCTTAAAAGGAACTGCCTAAGAGTTACTATGGGAGGACCTCTTTTGAGCTCAAATGTGGCCTCACTCTTTTTAAGCACAACTATGAAAGTGAAATCATTGCCCTCCCACCTAATGGGACGTGACATCCAGGGGTGAAAGTCTGCCTGGGGATGTGGGAGATGACTATCAAGAATATTTCCAGCCCTGGCACCAAAAGCTCAACAATTCCATCCTGACAAAAGGGGAAAAGAAATGTAACTAATAGAGTAACAGTGGCAGAGAGAATTCAAATAGAGTTGAGAGGCTACTCTGGAGGTGGCTCTTATGCAGCTTTAGTTAGACATTGCTATCTATCCTAACTTGTGAGATCCCAACCAGGACCATTACAGCCAATCCTAAAGAGCAGCTAGGGCAATAGATGAGATTCCACAAGGATTCCATGCACTAGAGTAACTTTCCAGAGATGTACAACCTCCAGATGGGTCCGTGGACCACATAAGCCCTGAAACCTAGGGAACCCAGCCTCTCCTGAACATCACATAGCTCTGTTTACCTACTCCATATTATTGACAGACCCATTCCACATGAAAAGGTTGGAATGTCCATAGGCCTAACACTCTAAAGAGAGGGATATAAGGATCAAAGGTGATGTTGGAGTTGTTCAGAGAAGATAGGATTCAATGAATGAATATGATTGCTACAACATTAAAATTATATCTCTTTTAGTCTCCAGTATCTTATAGCAGCTAGAAGTAGAAACCTAAATTGTGGAATTTCAACCCATACCGAACTCTGAAATATGTTCTACAACTAATTGTGGAGCTGTGCTTTGGATTTTTTTTTTTTTTTGCTTTCTTGTATATATGTTGTTTCCTATAAAAAAGAAAAAATATTCTATTATATATGATAAAAAAAACTATTTATGCCTTCTAGCCTCCTATATTCTGTAGCAGCTAGAGGGAAAAACCTAAGAGGATATATGGAAGCCCATGACAAACTTTGGGATCTTCCCTGAAACCACTTGTTGAAGAGTGTCTTGAAAACTTGATTTTTTTCTTTCTTTGCTTTGTATATATTTTATATTATATGATAAGAAGGTTTCAAAAAATAAGAACTGAGCTTTCCCTGAAAAGAGAAAGTTAGCACAAGAGAAGGATTTAATAAAATGATTACTGGTTTGAAGATTGAAAGGGAACATGGAAAGGAAGCTGAGAAATAGCCTTCAATGACAGCCAAGAAACAGGGATCTCTGGCTTACAGCCCAAAGAAATTGAATTCTGCTAGTAATATATATGAGCTCGAAGTGGATTCATCCTAAGTTTCTGTAGGACAAATTAGTCTTGCTTATACCTTGATTTTAGTTTTTGACACCCTAAGCAGAAAATCCAATCACATGTTGCCTGGACTTCTGGCCTGGAGAGCAATGAGCTATTAAATCAGTATTAGTTTAAAGCTGCTCAGTCTATGCAATCTATTATACTCAAATACACATGCAGTGGTTTGGATGTGATTCAGTAATAAGACAAAGATGTGAACAGAAGATGTCAGTCCAAAGGGAATAGAGATCTTAAAGAAGTAAGTTGATTTAGGGATGGCAGACAGGATCCAGGCACAGTATGCATGCTAGGGGAATGCCTGAGAGATTTTTCATTGGCTTCTGCTACCCAGAGTCTTTGAATGGTTTTGATTCCAAAAATTCCTGAAGTTCACTTTCTGTATGTCTCTAGATCTTTTCAATGAATTTATGTCTGTTTAAATTACCCAGAGTTGTTTTGTTATTACTTACAATCAAATCACATGAGGAGAAACATGCAATAAGACAATAAGTACCATAAAACCTTCATCCTAAAAGGCTTACTACCTAAAAACCCTCTAAATGGAGACTCTGGAACTTTTCTTTCCAAGTTTGAGAAGCCTTTACTCCTCATCAAAATGCCCCCTTCATCCCAATTTGTGGCATTAAAGGTAGTGAACAGGGGAAAGAATGGTGCTATATTA